>JAODAL010025250.1:0-58979 GCA_025379985.1 Phyllomedusa bahiana
TCTCACTGTTACTGTATGGCCATGTGGGCACTGTGTACGTTTTTAATGGGAGGGGCTGTGCTACTCTCATGGCCCTGTGGTGAACTGAGTCATGGGCCCCCTGCTGTCTGTATGGCCGCTGTAGCTAATGTATGCGCAAATGGGCACTGTTATGTTATGCTGCTTGTATCTGTATGGCGCAATGTGGGCGCTGTGTACTGTATGGCGCAATGTGGGAGCTGTGTACTGTATGGCGCAATGTGGGAGCTGTGTACTGTATGGCGCTATGTGGCCGCTGTGTACTGTATAGTGCTATGTGGGCGCTGTGTACTGTATGGCGCAATGTGGGAGCTGTGTACTGTATGGCGCAATGTGGGAGCAGTGTACTGTATGGCGCACTGTGTACTGTATGGCGCAATGTGGGATCTGTGTACTGTATGGCGCAATGTGGGAGCTGTGTACTGTATGGCGCTGCACTGTGTACTGTATGGCGCAATGTGGGAGCTGTGTACTGTATGGCGCAATGTGGGAGCTGTGTACTGTATGGCGCTGTGTACTGTATGGCGCAATGTGGGAGCAGTGTGCTGTATGGCACTGTGTACTGTATGGCGCTATGTGGGAGCAGTGTACTGTATGCCGAAATGAGGGCACTGTGTACTGTATGGCGCAATGTGTACTTGTATGTATGCGCATGTGGGCGCTGTGTACTGTATGGCGCTGTGTACTGTATGGCGCAATGTGGGCACTGTGTACTGTATGGCGCAATGTGGGCGCTGTGTACTGTATGGCGCTGTGTACTGTATGGCGCTATGTGGGCGCTGTGTACTGTATGGCGCTGTGTACTGTATGGCGCAATGTGGGCACAGTGTACTGTATGGCGCTATGTGGGAGCTGTGTACTGTATGGCGCAATGTGGGCGCTGTGTACTGTATGGCGCAATGTGGGAGCTGTGTACTGTATGGCGCTATGTGGGAGCTGTGTACTGTATGGCGTTATGTGGGCGCTGTGTACTGTATGGCGCTATGTGGGCGCTGTGTACTGTATGGCGCTATGTGGGAGCTGTGTACTGTATGGCGCTATGTGGGCACTGTGTACTG
This sequence comes from Phyllomedusa bahiana, assembly GCA_025379985.1. NCBI lineage: Eukaryota > Metazoa > Chordata > Amphibia > Anura > Hylidae > Phyllomedusa > Phyllomedusa bahiana. The sequence continues at coordinate 1,077 of JAODAL010025250.1, forward strand.
TATGGCGTTATGTGGGCGCTGTGTACTGTATGGCGTTATGTGGGCGCTGTGTACTGTATGGCGCTATGTGGGAGCTGTGTACTGTATGGCGTTATGTGGGCGCTGTGTACTGTATGGCGCTGTGTACTGTATGGCGCAATGTGGGCACTGTGTACTGTATGGCGGTATGTGGGAGCAGTGTACTGTATGGCGCAAGTGGGCATGTTACTGTATGGCGCTATGTGGCGTTGTGTACTGTATGGCGCTATGTGGAGCTGTGTACTGTATGGCGTTATTGGCGCTGTGTACGTATGGCTCTTATGTGGGCGCTGTGTACTGTATGGCGTATGTGGGCCTGTGTACGTAGGGCGTTATGTTGGGCGGCGGGTGTACTGTATGCGCTATTGGGTGCTTTTGTACCGTATGGCGCTATGTGGGTGCTGTGCTATGGTCTGTATGGCGCTATGTGGGCGCTGTGTACTGTATGGCGCTATGTGGGCGCTGGGGTACGTTTTGCGTTTGTGGGCCTGTTATTTATGGCGTTATGTGGGCGCTGTGTACTGTAGGGCGTTATGGGGGCGTTATGTGGGCGCTATGGTCTGTATGGTGCTATGTCACCCCTAAGGGCAATCTCTGGGGAATGTGCACCTACCTCCCCCTCTATAGGTCTACACCCCACAACCAGCCGGAGGGGCCACTTTCCTGCAACCCTCCCCGAGCCTTCACACATGGAACAAGGGGAGAGGAGAAGTGGTACGGCACTGCTCAAATAAACAGTGCGGGGAAGACTACTTCATGTCCATTATACAACTGGGAGTGCTACTGTGCAGTGTCCATATATACAGTACTGGGGAAGTGCTACTGTGCAGTGTCCATATATACAGTACTGTGGAAGTGCTACTGTGCAGTGTTCCAAATAATTACATACTTGGAAGCTACTGTTCAGTGTCATACAGTGGGTACGGAAAGAAAATTTCAACCCCTTTTTAATTTTTTTATTGCAGCCTTTTGGGTAAAAAAAAACCCCCAAAAAAACCCCCCCCCCCCCCCCCCCCATCTTTAAAGAAAAACACAGAAATGTAGATATTTTTGCAAATGTATTAAACAAGAAAGCCTGAAATCTCCCATGGTCATAAGTATTCAGCCCCTTTGCTACGGTCATAAGTATTCAGCCCCTTTGCTGTGGGCAGAAGTAATCAGCCCATTTGCTGGGGTCATAAGTATTCAGCCCCTTTGCTGTGGTCCATAAGTAATTTTCAAAACCCCCTTTGCGTGGCAAAGTATTCAGCCCCTTTGCTGTGGGTATAAGTATTCAGCCCCTTTGCTGTGGGCATAAGTATTCAGCCCCTTTGCTGCGGTCATAAGTATTCAGCCACTTTGCTGTGGTCAATAAGTATTCAGCCCCTTTGCTGCGGTCATAAGTATTCACCCCTTTGCTCATATGAGTAAAGCCCCTTTTGAGCTGGTAACACCATAGGGCTTCTTGGGAAAGATGCAGTTTCTCACCCCTGGATTTGGGGCTCCTCTGCCTCTTCCTTCCTCTCCAGTTCCCTCAGGTTGGATGGTGAACGTTGGTGGACGCCGTTTTCAGGTCTCTCCAGAGATGCTCCATTGGGTTCAGGGCTCTGGCCGGTCAGGAATGGGCACAGAGTTTTGTTATTTTAGCTGTGGGCTCAGGGTCACGGTCTGAGCTCCAGAGCATCTGGGGGAGATTTCAGTTTCTCTTGTTTAATAAATTTGCAAAAATATCTACATTTCTGTTTTTTCCTTTCAGGATTGGGAGGGGAGGGGGGACAGAGTGCACATTAATGAGGAGAAAATGCTGGATCTTACCAAATGGCTGCAATGAAAAAATGTATTTACAGGATTGAGGAAGTGCTACTGTGCACTGTCCAATTATACAGGATAGGAAAAGTAGTACTGTGCACTGTCCAATTATACATGATAGGAGAAGTGGTACTGTGCACTGTCCAGTTATACAGGATAGGAGAAGTGGTACTGTGCACTGTCCAATTATACAGGATAGGAAAAGTGTTACTGTGCACTGTCCAATTATACAGGATAGGAGAAGTGGTACTGTGCACTGTCCAGTTATACAGGATAGGAGAAGTGGTACTGTGCACTGTCCAATTATACAGGATAGGAGAAGTGTTACTGTGCACTGTCCAGTTATACAGGATAGGAGAAGTGGTACTGTGCACTGTACAATTATACAGGATAGGAGAAGTGTTACTGTGCACTGTTCAGTTATACAGGATGGGAGAAGTGGTACTGTGCACTGTCCAATTATACAGGATAGGAGAAGTGTTACTGTGCACTGTCCAACTATACAAGATAGGAGAAGTGCTACTGTGCACTGTTCAATTATACAGAAGTGGTACTGTGTACTGTCCAGTTATACAAGACAGGAGAAGTGCTACTGTGCACTTTCTATATGTACAGGACTGGGAAAGTGGTACTGTGCAGTGACCATTAATCACAAAGGGTCATGTGTGTGTGGGGGGGGGAGGGGGAGGGGCTTTTATTCTATGAAAAATTAGACATTGATAAAAATAATTTCATTTCCAAAAATAACCTCCCGGCGTCCTGTGGTTGAGCGTCCCTATGATGACACTGCTTGTCCTGTGCCCCGGTCATTAATAACAGTATAATGGGGGGGGGGGGGGGGGGAGATATTTGTGAGACTCGTGAAGGCCTCGCCATGACCCCGCCAGAGCCTGCACAGATCCTCCGCTTCACATGACGCTGCCAGGCAGAGCTATGGGAGGAATGTGACCGATCCCTCAGGTGACTGCAGAGGCTGGAGAGCACGGGAGCTTCAGGCTGATATTTGTCAGCAGAAGGGGCGGCAGCTACAGAGCCCAGTGTCACCTGTAAATAACCTGCCCCTATCTCATGTCAGAGAGGTGGTCACAGCCCCGCCCTCTGTACAGACATCACTGAGAGGTGGTCACAGCCCCGCCCCGGTACTGACATCACTGAGAGGTGTCACAGCCCCGCCCCCTGTACTGACATCACTGATAGAAGTCAGTTCCGCCCCGACTGACATCTGAAGAGGTCACAGCCCCGCCCCCTGTATTGACATCACTGAGAGGTGGTCACAGCCCCGCCCCTTGTACTGACATCACTGAGAGGTGGTCACAGCCCCGCCCCCTGTACTGACATCACTGATAGGAGGTCACAGTCCCGCCCCCTGCACTGACATCACTGAGAGGTGGTCACAGCCCCGCCCCCTGTACTGACATCACTGAGAGGTGGTCACAGCCCCGTCCGCATCACTGAGAGTGGTCACAGCCCCCCCTGTACAATCACTTAGTGGTGGTCACAGCCCGCCCCCTGTACTGACATCACTGAGAGGTGGTCACAGCCCGCCCCCTATGACATACGAGTGTCACAGCCTCGCCCCCTGTACTGACATCACTGAGAGGTGGTCACAGGCCCGCCCCTGCTGTAGGTCAGGGCCGTCTCTTCCATTGGGCCAGGTAGGCCACTGCCCGGGGGCCCCACGATCTCAGGGGGCCCTCCCGGGCAGCCGCCTACCCTGCCCAGTGGAGCGACAGCCAGGCTCTGCCGGTGGCAGCCGGGATTCGGGCCGCAGCGCCGCTCGGAGCGTCGCCGGGGGATGCTGGGGTTTCCCCCTGGCGGGCCCCGAGTACCGGCGCCGCTCTGCGGTCCCCCCCCTCCTTCCTCGCTGCACGGCCGGGTCACAGGCCCAGCCATGCAGCCATCACGGCCGCCGCCTGCACTGCGCGGTGCAAGCAGCGGCCGAGGCTGAACAGAGCTGGGATCTTCTGATCCTGTCTGTTCAGCTCCCAGGAGGCCGTGGGGCAGACGCGCGATGTGATGACGTCATCGCGCGCCTGCTCTGCGGCCCCGCACTTTACTGTGAGCGGCCACCGGCTCCGGACGGACGTGGAGAAGAGGAAGGAAATCAGGTAACATTTTTATTTATTTATTTATTTTTAAACTACTGCTCCTGCCTACCAATTCCCACGCTGTGGCTATATACTGCCTGCCCTGCTAATCCCCTGCCTGCTGGCTATATACTGCCCTGCCTGCTGGCATACTCCTGCCTGTGGCTATATACTGCCCTGCCTGCTGGCTATATACTCCCCTGCTCTGGCTATATCTTGCCTGCTGCGGCTATATATCCCTGCCTCTGGCTATTATGCCCTCTGAGGTATTACTCCCTGCCTGCTGCTATATACTGCTTGCCCATACACTGCCTGCTGCCATATCTGCCCTCTTGCCATATTCTGCCTGCCTGCCCGTATACTGCCCTGCCTGCCACCTATATACTGCCCATATACTGCCCTGCCTGCCCATATACTGCCATGCTTGCCCATATACTGCCCTGTCTGCCCATATACTGCCCTGCCTACCACCTATATACTGCCCATATACTGCCCTGCCTGCCCATGTACTGCCCTGCCTACCACCTATATACTGACCATAGACTGCCCTGCCTGGCTATATACTGCCCTGCCTGCCCGTATACTGCCCTGCCTATCTATATACTGCCCTGCCTGGCTATATACTGCCCTGCCTGCCCGTATATTGCCCTGCCTGCCCGTATACTGCCCTGCCTGGCTATATACTGCCCTGCCTGGCTATATAATGCCCTGCCTGTCCATATACTGCCCTGCCTACCTATATACTGCCCTGCCTGGCTATATACTGCCCTGCCTACCAATATACTGCCCTGCCTACCAATATACACCCCCCTGCCTACCAATTTACTGCCCTGCCTGGCCATATACTGCCCTGCCTAGCTATATACTGGTCCTGCCTGCCCTAATTACTGGCCCTGCCTGGCTAATTACTGGCCCTGCCTGCCTAATTACTGGCCCTGCCTGCCTAATTACTGGCCCTGCCTGCCTAATTACTGGCCATATCTATGAGGGGATAATACAGGAGGGCACTACAATCTATGGGGGAGATATTACAGGGGGCCTACAATCTATAGGGGGGGCTATAAACCTACCTACAGGGCGCAGCATATCTACCTACAGTGAGCCTGTAAACCTACCTACTTAATGGTGGGCAGCATTACTACCTACTTACTAAATGTGGGGCGCCCATAACAGAGGTGGGAATCGGTAGCGAAGTGCTGATAAAGTGAGGATTCTGAAATGTTTGTGTGTTATATTCTGCAGGGACGAGTGGTGGCCGGGAGAAGTCGTCATGTTGGTCTGGACGGAAGGAGAGCAAAAGGGAAAAAGAAGGATTCAGAGAACGACTCATCAGACAGGACGTCTCCGGTGACTCCCTGCAGGTCACGGGTTATTTTGCTTCTATATTTGATCAGTGCTGTGGTCTCTGTCATGTAATGGTGACCGGAGCTGGGAATGTTTATATTTGTTTCTTTGAGTATTTTTTTTTTCTGGGGGGGGTCGGGGGGGGGCAGTATACCTCTCTGCCCAGGGGCCCATAGTCCTGATAAGACGGCCCTGCTGTAGGATTGTGTGAGTGCAGGAATAGAGAATTGTCTGCACTGATACACTGCGACAAGTCCATCAGCTGTGAGAAGTGTTGAGGCAGGTTGGAAATTCGGCCTTTGAAGTCATATAGTAAATATTTCCAGTCAGCAAGCAGAGATCCTGAATATGGTGGGAAGTGATAAAGGCCTCACTTACCAAAACTGACCAGCAGCAAGACTGTGTCTGTTACCCATAGCAACCGATCAGAGCCCATAGCAACCAGAGCTCAACCCAGCAGTGGTCTTCTTCCATATTTCCAGGGCAGTGTATGAAAGGACAGGTGCGCTCGGAGTGGTTGCTATGGGCTCTGGGTGCTATGGGCCCGGATGGGTTGCTATGGGTAACAGAGGTAGCTGCACCGTTAGACCGTTTTGATAGTTGAGGCCTTTGCTTTCCATTCTGTGTTGCGGCTCAGGAGGCCGTGTCGTCCCTGTGTGAGGCGGGTGGGGATGTCACAGGGGTCGACCTCAATGTGTACAGGAAGCAAGATTTACGACTGCAGCCGCCGCCATTGTCCGGCACAGGAAGCGCTTCCTGGCTGGAAGGGGCGTCCCCAATCAGATATACAGATTGTTTTCGGATTTCGAAGGCGCCTATGACCCGACTGTCCCCGCGGCCATCCCCACTGAGGAGCTGAGGCCGCCCTGAGGAGCAGAGGCCGCCCTGAGGAGCCGAGGCCGCCCTGAGGAACACGGGCCGCCCTGAGGAGCCGAGGCCGCACTGGTTACATAGTACATAGGTCGGGTATAGGGGGGGTGCGGTGTTACATAGTACATAGGTCGGATGGGGGGGTCGGTTTACATAGTACAGGGCCGGTATGGGGGGTGGGGCGGTGTTACATAGTACATAGGCCGGGTATAGGGGGGTGGGGTGTTACATAGTACATAGGCCGGGTATGGGGAGTGGGGCGGTGTTACATAGTACATAGGCCGGGTATAGGGGGGGTACGGTGTTACATAGTACATAGGCCGGGTATAGGGGGGGGTGGGGTGTTACATAGTACATAGGCCGGGTATGGGGGGTGGGGCGGTGTTACATAGTACATAGGCCAGGTATAGGGGGGGCTGTGGTGTTACATAGTACATAGGCCGGGTATGGAGGGGGGGGGGGTGTTACATAGTACATAAGCTGGGTATAGGGGGGGGGCGGTGTTACATAGTACATAGGCCGGGTATAGGGGGGCTGTGGTGTTACATAGTACATAGGCCGGGTATGGGGGGTGGGGCGGTGTTACATAGTACATAGGCCGGGTATAGGGGGGTGCGGTGTTACATAGTACATAGGTCGGGTATAGGGAGGGTGGTGCGGTGTTACATAGTACATAGGCCGGGTATAGGGGGGTGCGGTGTTACATAGTACATAGGCCGGGTATAGGGAGGGTGGGGCGGTGTTACATAGTACATAGGTCGGGTATAGGGGGGGGTGCAGTGTTACATAGTACATAGGCCGGGTCTAGGGGGGTGCAGTGTTACATAGTACATAGGCCGGGTATAGGGGGGGTGCAGTGTTACATAGTACATAGGCCGGGTATAGGGGGGTGCGGTGTTACATAGTACATAGGTCGGGTATGGGGGGGGTGTTACATAGTACATAGGCCAGGTATAGGGGGGGGTGAGGTGTTACATAGTACATAGGTCGGGTATAGGGGGGTGCGGTGTTACATAGTACATAGGTCGGGTATAGGGGGGGTGCGGTGTTACATAGTACATAGGACCGGTATAGGGGGGTGCGGTGTTACATAGTACATAGGTCGGGTATGGGGGTGTGCGGTGTTACATAGTACATAGGCCAGGTATAGGGGGGGGGGGTGTGCGGTGTTACATAGTACATAGGCCAGGTATAGGGGGGGGGGGGTGCGGTGTTACATAGTACATAGGCTGGGTATAGGGGGGCTGTGGTTTTACATAGTACATAGGCCGGGTATAGGGGGGCTGTGGTGTTACATAGTACATAGGTCGGGTATAGGGGGGTGTGGTGTTACATAGGTCGGGTAGAGGGGGGGGTGAGGTGTTACATAGTACATAGGGTGGGTATAGGGGGGTGCGGTGTTACATAGTACATAGGCCTGGTATGGGGGGGTGCGGAGTTACATAGTACACAGGCCGGGTATGGGGGGTGCGGTGTTACATAGTACATAGGCCGGGTATAGGGGGGTGCGGTGTTACATAGTACATAGGCCGGGTATGGGGTGGGGGCAGTGTTACATAGTACATAGGCCGGGTATAGGGGGGGTGGGGTGTTACATAGTACATAGGCCGGGTATGGGGGGGGTGGGGCGGTGTTACATAGTACATAGGCCGGGTATAGGGGGGCTGTGGTGTTACATAGTACATAGGTCGGGTATAGGGGGGGGGGGGTGTTACATAGTACATAAGCGGGGTATGGGGGGGCAGTGTTACATAGTACATAGGTCGGGTATAGGGCATAGTTGGCAACTTTTGAAAATGAAAAAGCAGGAGATCTCAGACGGCAGCGCGCGTAGCGCGTTGCAAAAATGTGCATGGGCACGCCCATCTTTTCAGTATGCCACGCCCCCTTCAAAAAGCCACACCCCACTCCACCTAACTGCATAACGGCTTTGGAAGAAAGCCAGGTAGATGCCCTTATAGCCAGGTAGTAACCCCCCATAAGCAGGTAGTGCCCCTTAAGGCAGGTAGATGCCCCTTGTAGCCAAGTAGATGCCCCTCTGTAGCCAGGTAGGTGCCCCCCTGTGTTAGCCAGGTAGATGCCCCCCTTGTTGCCAGCTAGTGACCCCAGTGTGTGCCAGGTAGTGCCCCCTCTGTTGCCAGGTAATGCCCCCTTGTAGCCAAGTAGATGCCCCCTCTGTTGCCAGGTAGATGTCCCCTCTGTTGCCAGGTAGTGCCCCCTCTGTTGCCAGGTAGATGTCCCCTCTGTTGCCAGGTAGTGCCCCCATTGTTGCCAGGTAGTGCCCCCCCCCCATAGCTAATAAAAATAAAATAATAAAATCCACTTACCTCACCAGGCTCCTGCAGCACGGCCGCTCCGGACGATCTCCTCAGCGGCGCAGGGGGAAGTGAGAGCAGCCGCGCGTCACTCCCCTGCGCCGCGCGTCACTTCCCCCTGCGCCGCTGATCTGTATGCACGGCGCACACACCGGCGCCGTACATACAGGGGGAGGAGGGAGGAGGGGAAATGATTCCTCCTGCCTCCTCCCTGCACAGCAAGACTCCGGGCGGGTGAAGCGGCCGCAGCGCCCGCTTCACCCGCCTGTAGGAGCGGCCCGGCGGCGCCAGAGTAGCGCACTAGCGCTACTCCGGCGCCGCGGCCATTTAAAGAGCCCCCGCCGCCTGCTGCCGGCGGGAGGAATGCCAACTCCCCCGGGAGGGCGGGCGGGGACCCCAAATAGCGGGACCCCCCCGCCAAAAACGGGAGAGTTGGCATGTATGGTATAGGGGGGTGCGATGTTACATAGTACATAGGTCGGGTATAGGGGGGGTGCGGTGTTACATAGTACATAGGCTGGGTATAGGGGGGCTGTGGTTTTACATAGTACATAGGCCGGGTATAGGGGGGTGCGGTGTTACATAGTACATAGGTCGGGTATAGGGGGGTGCGGTGTTACATAGTACATAGGCCGATAATAGGGGGGCTGTGGTGTTACATATTACATAGGTCGGGTAAAGGGGGGTGCGGTGTTACATAGTACACAGGCCGGGTATGGAGGGGTGCGGTGTTACATAGTACATAGGCCGATAATAGGGGGGCTGTGGTGTTACATAGTACATAGGCCGGGTATAGGGGGGTGCGGTGTTACATAGTACACAGGCCGGTATGGAGGGGTGCGGTGTTACATAGTACATAGGCCGATAATAGGGGGGCTGTGGTGTTACATAGTACAAGGCTCGGGTATAGGGGGGGTGCGGTGTTACATAGTACACAGGCCGGGTATGGAGGGGTGCGGTGTTACATAGTACATAGGCCGATAATAGGGGGGCTGTGGTGTTACATAGTACATAGGCCGGGTATAGGGGGGGTGCGGTGTTACATAGTACACAGGCCGGGTATGGAGGGGTGCGGTGTTACATAGTACATAGGCCGATAATAGGGGGGCTGTGGTGTTACATAGTACATAGGCTGGGTATGGGGGGGCTGTGGTGTTACATAGTACATAGGCTGGGTATAGGGGGGCTGTGGTGTTACATAGTACATAGGCCGATAATAGGGGGGCTGGGGTGTTACATAGTACATAGGCCGGGTATAGGGGGGTGCGGTGTTACATAGTACATAGGCCGGGTATAGGGGGGGTGCGGTGTTACATAGTACACAGGCCGGGTATGGAGGGGGTGTTACATAGTATGAAGCCGTCCCGGTGCGGGGGGGGGGGGGGTATACGCTGTATACATGGGACACGTGTTATCTCGGCTCCGTCCTTGGATCTTTTTATTGTGAATCATTTAGCGTTTGGTTCCCACGCGGTGAAGGTCGGAGCCGGCCCCAGGCGATCTGTGACCACGGTGCTGAGCTCGGGGCAGATATATATACATGAGCTTAACCCCTCAGCTCCCATATCTTATCCTCCAGTCACCTCCAAAGCTGCAGTCACTATTCTGCTGTTACATCCTGTGTTATCCTCCAGTCACCTCCAGAGCTGCAGTCACTATTCCAGAGCAGCAGAACTGTCTTATCCTCCAGTCACATCCAGAGCTGCAGTCACTATTCCATAGCAGCAGACCTGTCATCTGATTGCAGCTTTAGATGTGACTGGTGTACTCCTCATACCTCCCAGGTCTCCCCCATGTTGCGCTCAGTGATTTTCTGCACCTGGCAGCAGAGGACAGGAAGACCCCTCCCCGGCTGCGCTGTTACCCGGAGCAGGGTCTCCATTGTTCCTCCTGACAATGGGATGGATCCCTGTGTATACAGCGGACGCCGGCCCTGCTCATAGCTCAGCACTTATGGGACACAATAGGAGCCGCAGGAAGGGTGGGGGGCACCCGCCGGGTGTCACATGGAATAAGCGCGTTATATAACCGCGGTCACCGTCTGCATTCCAAGAACAGAGACCGATCCAAGAAAACATCTGCACAGCGGCTGCCGCTCATCTGGTGGGAGAACAGGGACACACGGGCCCAGAGCAACAAAACACTGGGGGAGGGGAGACCACATATACTGGCCTGACCCTAGAGGAAACAGTGACCCCCATAGAATAGACTGGCTATGGGGGAGAATGTAACCCCAAATACTGGACTGGCCATGGGGGAGAATGTAACCCCAAATACTGGACTGGCCATGGGGGAGACTGTAACCCCAAATACTGGCCTGGCCATGGGGGAGAATGTGACTTCCTATAGTGGACTGGCCATGGGGGAGAATTTGCCGCCCTTATACTGGTCTGGGCTTTGGGGAGTATGTGACCCCCATATACTGGACTGGCCATGGGGGAGAATGTGACCCCCATATACTGGACTGGCCATGGGGGAGAATGTGACGCCATATAGTGGACTGGCCATGGGGGAGAATGTGACGCCATATAGTGGACTGGCCATGGGGGAGAATGTGGCCCCATATACCGGGCTGGCCATGGGGGAGAATGTGGCCCCATATACCGGGCTGGCCATGGGGGAGAATGTGACGCCATATACCGGGCTGGCCATGGGTTAGAATGTGACGCCATATACCGGGCAGGCCATGGGGGAGAATGTGACCCCGTATACTGGACTGGTCATGGGGGAGAATGTGACCCCGTATACTGGGCTGGCCATGGGGGAGAATGTGACCCCGTATACTGGGCTGGCCATGGGGGAGAATGTGACCCCGTATACTGGGCTGGCCATGGGGGAGAATGTGACCCCGTATACTGTGCTGGCCATGGGGGAGAATGTGACACCGTATACTGTACTGACCATGGGGGAGAATGTGACCCCGTATACTGTACTGGCCATGGGGGAGAATGTGACCCCGTATACTATACTGGCCATGGGGGAGAAGGTGACCCCGTATACTGGGCTGGCCTTGGGGGAGAATGTGACCCCGTATATTGGGCTGGCCTGGGGGGAGAATGTGACCCCGTATAATGTACTGGCCATGGGGGAGAATGTGACCCCGTATACTGTACTGACCATGGGGGAGAATGTGACCCCGTATACTGGACTGGCCATGGGGGAGAAGGTGACCCCGTATACTGGGCTGGCCATGGGGGAGAATGTGACCCCGTATACTGGACTGGCCATGGGGGAGAATGTGACCCCGTTTACTGGGCTGGCCATGGGGAGAATGTGACCCCGTATACTGGGCTGGCCATGAGGGAGAATGTGACCCTATATACTGGCCTGGCCATGAGGGAGAATGTGACCCCATATACTGGCCTGGCCATGGGGGAGAATGTGACTCCATATACTGTACTGGCCATGGGGGAGAATGTGAACCCATATCCTGAACTGGCCATGGGGGAGAATGTGACCCCATATCCTGGACTGGCCATGGGGGAGAATGTGACCCCCATATACTGGACTGGCCATGGGGGAGAATGTGACTCCCATATACTGGACTGGCCATGGGGGAGAATGACTCCCATATACTGGACTGGCCATGGGGGAGAATGTGACTCCCATATACTGGACTGGCCATGGGGGAGAATGTGACTCCCATATACTGGACTGGCCATGGGGGAGAATGGGACTCCCATATACTGGACTGGCCATGGGGGAGAATGGGACTCCCATATGCAGAACTGGCCATTGGGGAGAATGTGACCCCATATCCTGAACTGGCCATTGGGGAGAATGTGACGCCATATGCTGGAATGGCCATTGGGGAGAATGTGACGCCATATGCTGGACTGGCCCGGGGGGAGAATGTGACTCCCTACAATGGATTGTCCATGAGGAAGGACATGACCCCATGCAATGGACTGGCAATGAGGGAGAATGTGACCCCATATTCTGAACTGGTCATTGGGGAGAATGTGACTCCCTACAGTTTACTGTCCATGGGGAAGGACATGACCCCATACAATGGACTGGCCATGGAGGAGAATGTGACCCCTTAAACTGGACTGGCCATGGGGAAGGACATGACCCCATACAATGGACTGGCCATGGGGGAGAATGTGACCCCATATACTGGACTGGCCATGGGGGAGAATGTGACCCCATATACTGGACTGGCCATGGGGGAGAATGTGACCCCATATACTGGACTGGCCATGGGGGAGAATGTGACCCCATATACCGGACTGGCCATGGGGGAGAATGTGACTCCCTATAGTGGACTGGACATGGGGGAGAATGTGACCCCATATAAGGGACTGGCCATGGCGGAGAATGTGACCCCTTATACTGGACTGACCATGGGGGAGAATGTGACCACTTATACTGGACTGGCCATGTGGGGAGAATGTGACCCCGTATATGGGACTGGCCATGGGGGAGAATGTGATCCCATATACTGGACTGGCCCTGGGGGAGAATGTGACTTCCTATAGTGGACTGGCCCTGGGGGAGAATGTGACTTCCTATAGTGGACTGGCCCTGGGGGAGAATGTGACTCCCATATACTGGACTGGCCAGGGGGGAGAATGTGACACCCATATACTGGACTGGCCATTGGGGAGAATGTGATCCCATATACTGGACTGGCCTGGGGAGAATGTGATCCCATATAGTGGACTGGCCCTGGGGGAGAATGTGACTTCCATAGTCGACTGGCCATGGGGAGAATGTGACTCCTATATTCTGGACTGCCCAGGGGGAGAATATGACCCCATATCCTAGACTGGCCATGAGGGAGAATGTGACCCCATATCCTGAACTGGCCATTGGGGAGAATGTGACACCATATCCTGAACTGGCCATTGGGGAGAATGTGACGCCATATACTGGACTGGACATTGGGGAGAATGTGACCCCATATACTGGACTGGCCATGGGGGAGAATGTGACTCCCATATACTGGACTGGCCATGGGGGAGAATGTGACTCCCATATACTGGACTGGCCATGGGGGAGAATGTGACTTCCTATAGTGGGCTGGCCATGGGGGAGAATGTGACTCCCATATACTGGACTGGCCATGGGGGAGAATGTGACACCCATATACTGGACTGGCCATTGGGGAGAGTGTGACTCCCATATACTGGACTGACCATGGTGGAGAGTGTGACTCCTATATTCTGGACTGGCCATGGGGAGAATATGACCCCATATACCTGACTGGCCATGGGGGAGAATATGATCCCATGTACTGGGTTGGCCATGGGGAGAATGTGACCCCATATCCTGAACTGGCCCTGGGGGAGAATGTGACCCAATATCCTGGACTGGCCCTGGGAGAGAATGTGACCCCATATCCTGGACTGGCCCAGGGGGAGAATGTGACTCCCTACAGTGGACTGTCCATGGGGAAGGACATGACCCCATAAAATGGACTGGCCAAGGGGGAGAATGTGACCCCATATATGGGACTGGTCATGGGGTAGAATGTGACCCCTTATACTGGACTGTCCATGGGGGAGAATGTGACCCCGTTTACTGGGCTGGCCATGGGAGAATGTGACCCCATATACTGGGCTGGCCATGAGGGAGAATGTGACCCCATATCCTGAACTGGCCCTGGGGGAGAATGTGACCCCTTATACTGGACTGGCCATGGGGGAGAATGTGACTCCCATATACTGGACTGGCCATGGGGGAGAATGTGACGCCCATATACTGGACTGGCCATGGGGGAGAATGTGACCCCATATAGTGGACTGACCATGGGGGAGAATGTGACTCCCATATACTGGACTGACCATGGTGGAGAGTGTGACTCCTATATTCTGGACTGGCCATGGGGAGAATATGACCCCATATACTAGACTGGCAATGAGGGAGAATGTGACCCCATATCCTGAACTGGCCATTGGGGAGAATGTGACACCATATCCTGAACTGGCCATTGGGGAGAATGTGACCCCATATCCTGAACTGGCCATTGGGGAGAATGTGACGCCATATGCTGGACTGGCCCGGGGGGAGAATGTGACTCCCTACAATGGATTGTCCATGGAGGAGGACATGACCCCATGAAAGGGACTGGCCCTGGGGGAGAATGTGACCCCTTATACTGGACTGGCCATGGGGGAGAATGTGACTCCATACAATGGATTGTCCATGGGGAAGGACATGACTCCATATAATGGACTGGCCATGGAGGAGAATGTGACCCCTTAAACTGGACTGGCCATGGGGAAGGACATGACCCCATACAATGTACTGGCCATGGGGGTGAATGTCACCCCATATACTGGACTGGCCATGGGGGAGAATGTGACCCCTTATACTGGACTGGCCATGGGGGAAAATGTGACCACTTATACTGGACTGGCCATGGGGGAGAATGTGACCCCATATACTGGACTGGCCATTGGGAGAATGTGACCCCATATACTGGACTGGCCATGGGGAGAATGTGACCCCATATACTGGACTGGCCATGAGGGAGAATGTGACCCCATATACTGGACTGGCCATGGGGGAGAATGTGACCCCATATACTGGACTGGCCATGGGGGAGAATGTGACCCCATATACTGGACTGGCCATGGGGGAGAATGTGACCCCATATACTGGACTGGCCATGGGGGAGAATGTGACCCAATATACTGGACTGGCCATGGGGGAGGATGTGACCCAATATACTGGACTGGCCATGGGGGAGGATGTGACCCAATATACTGGACTGGCCATGGGGGAGGATGTGACCCAATATACTGGACTGGCCATGGTGGAGGATGTGATGAAGGATGGATGTGAGGCCCAAGAAACTAAGCTGTTGTCTGGCAAAGTAGGTGGGTGTGGTGCAGACATGACAGGAAAGGAGATGACCCTCAGGTATTGGGGATCTGCCCCTGGCTGGATGTGTGCCCATCACTCTCAGTTAGGGTCACCAGTGCAGTGCTCCAATCGTGGCAGAGACTGTGTGATGGCTCTGAGCCTGAAACCATAGGAGAAAACCTGCAGCCCCTGTAGTGAGGGCAGGGAACCCATGATTTTGGGGTCAGTCACTGGTCCCTCTGGTCAGTTACCAGCAGCTGGGGTCAGTCTCAAACTTGTGTATCAGTCACCAGCCTCTGAGTCCAGTCCCCAGCAGCATGGATGAGTCCCCAGCCTCCAGGGTCAGTCCCCAGCAGTGTGGATCAGTCACCAGCCTCCGGGGTCAGTCACCAGCAGTTGGAATGCCCCACTCCAGGAGGTGACCGTGGAGGACTCCGGAAGCTTCCATAGAGCGGAGCCGTGGCCTCATCTGAATCTAATTTCTTCCGGATGATTCTAATTATTCTTGAAAAACAAAAAGCAGTTAGATTGTGGCTGCCCCGGGCGCCCCCCCCCCCCCCCTCCCATGCGGCCCCTCCCATCGCACCCACCACTGCCAGTCACTAACAACCAATGGGCTGCAAGATCTCCGACTGCTGTCACTGAATGGAAACCTCCAGAAACTGGAAGATCATGCACAGCCCCGCCCCTCCGGTGCGGCCCCTCCCACTCATTCAGCGCAAAAATGTATTTATTTTTTTAAATCACAATTTTGTGAAGAAGAAACGGCGGCGACAACTAGAAAGTTCTAGAGCGTTTCATGGTGGACGGCCGGGGTCACAGATTGTCTCCTGAGGGCCCCGAACCCTGGTGAACCCTTCCCCAACCTCCATACAACCTGCCAGGAAGATTGTGTAGAAGCCGATCGCAAAGATGTCACCTGCACGGCAGATATTATGGCTGTAATTGTATGAATGTCGGCTGTATACAGGCAGAGTACAGTCTGCAAAGCCAGAGCGTATGGGTGGGGACTGTATATAGCCAGATTGTGTGGATATAGATTGTACAGATGGGGATTGTATAGAGACAGACTGTATGGATGTGGATTCTATGGGTGAAGATTGTATACAGGCTCATAGACATTGGTTATATATGGACATATTGCGGTATATGGATCTAGATTGCACAGATGTAGATTGCACGGAGGCAGATTATAGGAACGTGGACGGTATGAACCGGCAGATTACAGTGTATACATCTAGATTGTATGGATTAGATCGTACACAGATTATATCAGCAGATTGTACAGAGGCTGATGACCTGAGTGTTTAGGGAGCTTTCACACAGCGCAGTTTTGGTGCAGTTCAGGTATGTTCACACAGCGCAGTTTTGGTGCAGTTTGGGTATGTTCACACAGCGCAGTTTTGGTGCAGTTTGGGTATGTTCACACAGCACAGTTTTGGTGCAGTTCGGGTATGTTCACACAGCGCAGTTTTGGTGCAGTTTGGGTATGTTCACACAGCGCAGTTTTGGTGCAGTTTGGGTATGTTCACACAGCGCAGTTTTGGTGCAGTTTGGGTATGTTCACACAGCGCAGTTTTGGTGCAGTTTGGGTATGTTCACACAGCGCAGTTTTGGTGCAGTTCGGGTATGTTGTCACACAGCGCAGTTTTTGGTGCAGTTTGGGTATGTTCACACAGCGCAGTTTTGGTGCAGTTTGGGTAATGTTCACACAGCGCAGTTTTGGTGCAGTTTGGGTATGTTCACCACAGCGCGCAGTTTTTGGTGCATTCGGGTATGTTCCACACAGCGCAGTTTTGGTGCAGTTTGGGTATGTTCACACAGCACAGTTTTTGGTGCAGTTTGGGTATGTTCACACAGCGCAGTTTTGGTGCAGTTTGGGTATGTTCACACAGCGCAGTTTTGGTGCAGTTTGGGTATATTCACACAGCGCAGTTTTGGTACAGTTCGGGTATGTTCCCCCGGCGCCTTGTGTCCATGTGAACATCCGCTTTTGGGATGCGTGTCTGGCTGCTAATTGTTAGATGCGTGTCTGGGTCCGTTCAGCCGCAGCCAGACACGCATCCCAAAAGCGGATGTTCACATGGACACAAGGCGCCGGGGGAACATACCCGAACTGTGCTCCAATTAAACTGCCTTTATTACCAGCAAGCTTTTTGCACTTATCTTAATTGTTCAGAAAAGTGTTTCATGTAAGTCATCAGTTACTGTGTGTGACGTCTTGTGGATACAATCACACTAAAGGCTTGCTCACACGACGTTTTGCATCCGTTTTTAACCTTCGAAAACTGGATGCAAACTGCATCCAAAAAGCGGATCCAGAAAACGCAACAGCTGATCCTTTTTCGTATGCGTATTGGATGCGTTTTGCATGCGTTTTACGGATCCGTTTTTCAATGCCTTATTTAAATCAATCTATCAAACTGCAATTTAAATATAATTTAACCTATCAATGACCAAGAAAAAACCATTTTTTTTACCTAGTGTCAATCAACTGTACAGACACCTTTGATTTTAGAACCCGCCCTCCCCCCTATTTTTTTTTTTTTTAAATAAAACCATAGTTTTCAAACCCACCCCATGTAAATGAATTAATAACAATCATTTATAAACTAAATCATAAACGAAATATTTATAAACTAAATATACATTTATATACTATTATATACATTTATAAACTAAATATAACCCAAACATAATATTCAAATTTTATATTTAATTTAAATCCAATGCGTTTTACGGACGCGTTTTTGGCATCAAAAGCGGATCCAAAATGCACCCAAATGTATGCTGCGCTTTTGGATCCGCTTTCGGGATGCCAAAAGCGCACTCCATTATTTCCTATGGGGATTTCTCTTGCGTAAGATGCAAGAAGATTTGACATGGCAGTTATTAAAACGGATCCGAAAAGCGCATTGGCGATCACTCGTGTTAACGGCGATGCGCTTTTGCCATTGAAAGCAATGTTAATCACACTGACAATTGTTAGATCCGTTTTGCGGATCTGTAAAACGGATCACAAAAACGTCGTGTGAACAAGCCCCAATTGATCACTCCCTTTCCAAATAGTTTAGAGAAGTGAAAGAAGCTGCTGGTGATAAAGGCAGTTTAATTGGAGAACAGCAAAAACTGCACCAAACCTGCGCCGTGTGAGAGCTGCCTTAGGTTGAACCAATGTAGATTATATATAAACAGGTATCAATGAAGGTAAATTGTATAAATCCAGATTGTATGGACGGAGATTGTATACAGGCAGATTACAGCACATCAACTTCGATTGTATGGATATAGATTGCACGGCGGCAGATTGTGCACCGCCACAGTATACACAGGCTGGTTGGACAGATGTTGATTGTATAGAGCTTGACTACTCTTCAGTAGATTTGGTTGTACCAACTACTACAGACTAACAAATCAATCTGATCCTGGAGAGAACAACCAATCCTGACACAGACGACACAATCCTCTAACGACGCAATCACTGGGGTCAGGGAATTATATAGGGCAGCAGTGGTAATAGAGGGTGGCAGTGGTTATAGAGGGTGGCAGTGAATATATTGGGTGGCAGTGGTTATAGAGGGCGGCAGTGGTTATAGAGGGTGGCAGTGGTTATAGAGGGCGGCAGTGGTTATATAGGGCGGCAGTGGTTATATAGGGCGGCAGAGGTTATAGAGGGAGGCAGAGAATATATAGGGCGGCAGAGAATATATAGGGCGGCAGTGGTTATAGAGGCGGCAGTGAATATAGAGGGCGGCAGTGGTTATAGAGGGCGGCAGAGAATATATAGGGCGGTAGTGGTTATAGAGGACGGCAGTGGTTATAGAGGTGGCAGTGAATATATAGGGTGGCAGTGGTTATAGAGGACGGCAGTGAATATATAGGGTGGCAGTGGTTATAGGAGGCGGCATTGAATATATAGGGTGGCAGTGGTTATAGAGGGCGGCAGTGGTTATAGAGGGCGGCAGTGGTTATAGAGGTGTCCGTGAATATATAGGACGGCAGTGATTATATAGGATACATACTCAGACGGCCCCTCCATGCTGCGCCCGGCGTCCAGCTCCTCGCAGAGTCTTGTGAGGTTTCCTCTGGACGCCACTTGCAGGGTGAAGGATCGGGAAGTCTGAGTCACCGCCCCCCAACCCTGAATCACATCTTCAGCAGAGGAGACGGCTCATTAAGGGCTGCGGCGCAGAAATCTCCAGGAAGCAACTTCAAACAAGTCACCAGCGTGACCGCCGGGCTCCCCCCAGAAACGCTGACTACACCGACCAGCAGTCCCACGTAAATGCAGCAGCTGGAGGGATTCTGCAATTATAGACTTGGTTTAACAGTTACAAAACTCTGCTGTCAACGAAGGGGAAAACACCATCAAAATCAAGAAAATGAAGACATCGTAGATCTGCTCACACAGCTGAGGGCGTGTTACAATGTATCAGTAAAGGTATTCATGTACATAGGAGCAGTATTATAGTAGTTATATTCTTGTACATAGGAGCAGTATTATAGTAGTTATATTCTTGTACATAGAGGGCAGTATTATAGTAGTTATATTCTTGTACATAGGAGCAGTATTATAGTAGTTATATTCTTGTACATAGAGGGCAGTATTATAGTATTTATATTCTTGTACATAGGGAGCAGTATTATAGTAGTTATATTCTTGTACATAGAGGGCAGTATTATAGTAGTTATATTCTTGTACATAGGGGGCAGTATTATAGTAGTTATATTCTTGTACATAGGGGAGAGTATTATAGTAGTTATATTCTTGTACATAGGGGAGAGTATTATAGTAGTTATATTCTTGTACATAGGAGCAGTATTATAGTAGATATATTCTTGTACATATGAGCATTGTTAAAGTAGTTATATTCTTGTACATAGAGGGCAGTATTATAGTAGTTATATTCTTGTACATAGGGGCAGTATTATAGTAGTTACTGTATATTCTTGTACATAGGGGCAGTATTATAGTAGTTATATTCTTGTACATAGGGGCAGTATTATAGTAGTTATATTCTTGTACATAGGGGCAGTATTATAGTAGTTATATTCTTGTACATAGGGCAGTATTATAGTAGTTATATTCCTGTACATAGGGGGCAGTATTATAGTAGTTATATTCTTGTACATAGAGGGCAGTATTATAGTAGTTATATTCTTGTACATAGGGGCAGTATTATAGTAGTTATATTCTTGTACATAGGGGGCAGTATTATAGTAGTTATATTCTTGTACATTGGAGCAGTATTATAGTAGTTATATTCTTGTACATAGGGGGCAGTATTATAGTAGTTATATTCTTGTACATAGGAGCAGTATTATAGTAGTTATATTCTTGTACATAGGGGCAGTATTATAGTAGTTATATCCTTGTACATAGGAGGCAGTATTATAGTAGTTATATTCTTGTACATAGGGGGCAGTATTATAGTAGTTATATTCTTGTACATTGGAGCAGTATTATAGTAGTTATATTCTTGTACATAGGGGGCAGTATTATAGCAGTTATATTCTTGTACATAGGAGCAGTATTTTAGTAGTTATATTCTTGTACATAGGAGCAGTATTATAGTAGTTATATTCTTGTACATAGGAGCAGTATTATAGTAGTTATATTCTTGTACATAGGAGCAGTATTATAGTAGTTATATTCCTGTACATAGGGGCAGTATTATAGTAGTTATATTCTTGTACATAGAGGGCAGTATTATAGTAGTTATATTCTTGTACATAGGGGCAGTATTATAGTAGTTATATTCTTGTACATAGGGGCAGTATTATAGTAGTTATATTCTTGTACATTGGAGCAGTATTATAGTAGTTATATTCTTGTACATAGGGGGCAGTATTATAGCAGTTATATTCTTGTACATAGGAGCAGTATTATAGTAGTTATATTCTTGTACATAGGGGCAGTATTGTAGTAGTTATATTCTTGTACATAGGAGGCAGTATTATAGTAGTTATATTCTTGTACATAGGGGGCAGTATTATAGTAGTTATATTCTTGTACATAGGAGCAGTATTATAGTAGTTATATTCTTGTACATAGGGGGCAGTATTATAGCAGTTATATTCTTGTACATAGGAGCAGTATTATAGTAGTTATATTCTTGTACATAGGAGCAGTATTATAGTAGTTATATTCTTGTACATAGGGGCAGTATTATAGTAGTTATATTCCTGTACATAGGAGCAGTATTATAGTAGTTATATTCTTGTACATAGGGGCAGTATTATAGTAGTTATATTCTTGTACATCGGGGCAGTATTATAGTAGTTATATTCCTGTACATAGGGGGCAGTATTATAGTAGTTATATTCTTGTACATAGAGGGCAGTATTATAGTAGTTATATTCTTGTACATAGGGGCAGTATTGTAGTAGTTATATCCTTGTACATAGGAGCAGTATTATAGTAGTTATATTCTTGTACATAGGGGGCAAATGGCACATTCTGTAGATATTCCTATGGCAGTAGTTGTGGTGTCTGGTCTGGGTCGGATGCTGGTAGCTTTGTACCAACCTCAGGATGGGATCACACTTTGAGTTGGGAATTCCTGGAATTTGCCCGTGCATAAGATCAAGGCTTCAGACTAAATCCAAGTTTTTTATATCCCAGGAAGGAAGAAACTATTATTAGATCCAGCTCCTTGTCTGCAGGAACGTCTCATTTCACCTCACGTCTCTTCTGTAGGCTGCGGTCAACCGCCATCTCCACCACCAATGCCGCTACATGTGTGTAATGACGCTGGTTGACATGGATTGCAACAAAACTTATAACGAAGCCAGAGCTTTATTGAAGCCAACCAGCAGTCCCATGTAAGTAGTACAAATCATATATCAAAAATAAATGTAGAAACTTACCAAAATAGACAATAACAAGGGCATGGAGGGGGTGGAAGGATATTGACCATAATCCAGGAGCAAGAAGCACCTGACAAACCTGACCTGAACAACTAAATTTCCATATCTCTAGCATTGTCCCTAAACCAGACCCTGCTTGCCCTATCCTGCCCTTGAAAATATTCCCACCAATGTCCCTCAGCTATGCTGACCCTAATACCAGAAACCCCAGGCCATATCCTACCTATGACAATATCACTACCAGTGTCCCTCAGCTATGTTAACCCTAACACCAGGCACCTCTGGTCCTACCGTACCTCTGATAATACTTCTGCCACTGTCCTTCATCAATGCTGACCCTAACACCAGACAATCCTGGTCCTATCCTTATCCTGATATGTCCCTCAGCAATGCTGACCCTAAAACCAGACCCTGCTTACCCTATCTTGCCCTTGAAAATATTCCCACCAATGTCCCTCAGCTATGCTGACCCTAACACCAGACACCCCTTGCCATATCCTACCTATGACAATATCTCTACCAATGTCCTTCAGCTATGCTGACCCTAACACCAGACAATCCTGGTCCTATCCTTATCCTGATGAGTCCCTATCAATGTCCCTCAGCAATGCTGGCCCTAACACCAGACATCCCTGGCCTTTATCTACCCCTTACTACAGTGGCCTACCAAAAAGCATCGAAGGAATAGAACACACTGCAAAACTAACACAGGTCAAAACAGAAGAACTAAAGATAAAAGAGGACTCTAACTGGGGACAAATAACTATAAAAACAGGACTGAATGCGAAAAGCTCCAAAGACACAATCTCTCAGCTAACAGTATAGACAGCATCCAGCCACCAAGTGAAACGTTAATTAACCATTAATAATCAAGCTCACATGTGCCACATGATCAGCTGGTATTCCAGATAGTTGTTTAATGCACAAGACACCAAAAAACACCTAACCTTAATAAGTAGCTTTCTGTAACTTGGTCCCTATTGCTGACCCTAACACCAGACACCTCTAGCCATATGCTATTCAATATCCCTACCAATGTCCTTCAGCTATGCTGACCCTAACCAAAACAGCACAAAACTACCGCAGAGAACTAGAGGAATAGTATAGACTACAAAAGCAAAAAGTAAAGAATTGGGTCAGCACTGAAATCCTATATATCAATAACTAAGATAGCCAAATGCATCAGAACATCCATAAATGAGGTAGCCCAACCTCACTGCCAATAGCCACGAATGATGAAATTGCGGACGTCAGCATAAAAGGCTTCTTTAATGAAGAATCAAAAGTACATACAGGTGCAACGTTTCAGCTCAAAAAGTGATAGCAGAGCCTTTTTCATGCATAGTATAGACTACAAGACTGACACAGGGCATAACAGAAGCAACAGACAACTATGGAAAAGCTGGGCTCGAAAAATTGGGATCAGATCACTTAACCAAAAAAGGACTGAATGCAACAAGCTCACAAAAGACAATCTCTCAGCTACCATTATAGACAGCAACCAGCCACCAAGTGATCCTCAGCTTCTTAGAGGGCTTGCAATCAATCACTGCCACATAACTGAGCTCACACGTGCTCATGGTCAGATGATCCTCCAGAGCGTTGTTTCCCATTTCAGCAGCGAGAGGACTAGCCAGTTAAGTCGGAGATACATTGTATCCACAGTGGAGGAATATGCGGCTTTGCTACATATAGAAACGTTCCTTGTCAGCCATAGCGATTAGGATCCCACGGTCCAGTGAGTTCTATCTGAGCAACATTGTTTATACACTGAGGCAAAGTGTTTTGGTATAACCGATTGAATATAGGCGTATATTGAACTGCTTGCATATTGCTATGGCTTCCTATTATTACTGCCTCCATGTTATAGACCGCTGTTTAAGAGACGTAATTGAACCAGTAGAATGAAAAATATTTTATGCAAAGCAAAAAGCAAAATAAATATAAAGTAACCTGCAGTTTTGAGAAGATACTATTACAGCCCAGAAGATCGTCTCTTGGTGTTGAAGTCGAGGGTTGGACACCCGGTCTGAACTGTTGAACGCGGTTTATATTTATGCTGAAAATATACTTTGATTGAAGTAGCTATAAAATGTATCAGCCACACAGAGCAGTGATCTATACAATGTATCGGCCAACAGGCAGTGATTATACAATGTATCAGGGCCACAAACCTGAGCGGTGATACTATACAAATGTCATCTGCCCACATACCGGTGGTGATTATATACAATGTATCAGCCACACTCAGCGTTGATCTATACAATGTATCAGCCACAACAGATGCAGTGATCTATACAATGTATCAGCCACACGTAGCGGTGATCTATACAATGTATCAGCCACACAGAGCGGTGATCTATACAATGTATCAGCCACACGTAGCGGTGATCTATACAATGTATCAGCCACATGTAGCAGTGATTATACAATGTAATCAGCACAGTAGCAATGATCTATACAATGTATCTAACCACACGTGTAGCAGTGATCTATACAATGTATCAGCACACGTTAGCAGTGGATCTATACAATGTATCAGCCTCACAGAGCCGGATTCTATACAAGTATAGCCACACAGAGCAGTGATCTATACAATGTATCAACCCATGGTAGCAGTGATCTATTACTATGTATCAGCACACACGTAGCGGTGATTATTTCAAATGTATCAGCACACACCAGAGCGTGATCTATCAATGTATCAGCACACGGTGAGCAGTGATTATCAATGTATCAGCCACCAGTAGCAATGATATTATACAAAATGTTATCAGCCACACGTAGCAGTGATCTATACATGTTATCAGCCACACGTAGCAGTGATCTAGACTATGTATCAGGCCACAAGTAGCAATTGATCTATACAATGCTCAGCCACACAGAGCCGTGAATCCTATACAATGTATCAGCCACACGTCAGCGGTGGATCTATTACAATGTATAGCCTAACCGTAATCTCGTGATCTATTACAAAGTATCCACCAAAAAAAGGGGGGGCCCCACAACAGAGCGTTGATCTATACAATGTATCGCCACAGGAGACCAGGTGATCTATAAATGTATAGCCACAAAGAGCGGTGATCTATACTATCGTATCAGCCACACACAGCGGTGATCTATACAATGTATCCGCCACTACGTAGCAATGATCTATACAATGTTCAGCCACACAGAGCGGTGATCTATACAAATGATCAGCCACACGTAGCGGTGATCTATACAATGTATCAGCCACACAGAGCCTTGATCTATACAATGTATGAGCCACACAGAGCGGTGATCTATACAATGTATCAGCTACACAGAGCGGAGATCTATACCATGTATCAGCCCCACAGAGCCGTGATCACTATACAAATGTATCAGCCACCTCAGAGCGGTTGATCTATACAATGTATTCAGTCACACAGAGCGGTGATCTATACAATGTATCAGCCACACAGAGCAGTGATTCTATTACAAGTATTCAGCCACCACATTTATTAGCAGTGATTATACAATGTTAATCAGCCCCCCCCCCCAACAGAGCGGTGATCTATACATGTATCAGCCCCACAGAGCGGTGATATATACAATGTATCACCACACAGAGCAGTGATCTATACCATGTATCAGCCTCACAGAGCGGTGATCTATACAATGTATCAGCCACACGTAGCCGGTGGATCTATACAATGTAATCAGCCACACAGAGCGGTGATCTATACAATTGTATCAGCCACAAATAGCAGTGATATACACAATGTATCTGACCCACAAATAGCAGTTGATCTATACAAATGTCTCAGCCACACAGAGCGGGTGATCTATATCAAGTATCAGTCACCACAGAGCAGTGATCTATTCAATGTATCAGCACCCCACAGAGCAGTGATTCTTATACCAATATATCAGGCCACACGTGCAATGATCTATACAATGCATCAGCAAACAGAAGCAAAGTGATCTAATACCAATCGTATCAGCCACACAGAGCGGTGATCTATACAATGTAGCAGCACACGTAGCGGTGATCTTACAATGTAATCAGCAACACAGGCAGGTGATCTTATACAAATGTATCAGCCAACGCTAGCGGAGATCTATTACAATGTATAAGCCCACACATGCGGTGATCTATTACCAATTGTGTTATCAGCCACGTGAGCAATTATCTATACATGGCATCAGCCACACACATAGCAGTGATCTATACAATGTAGCAGCCCAAACATAGCGGTGATCTATACAAATGTATCAAGCCACAGTTAGCATTGATTCTTTACAATGCATTCAGCCCCCCCCCCCCCACACAAATAAGCGGTGATCTATACCAATGTATCGCCACCACGTTGAAATCGATCTTACAATGCATCAGCCACACACATAGCGGTGATCTATACAATGTATCAGCCACACGTAGCAGTGATCTACACAATGTATCAGCCACACATAGCAGTGATCTATACAATGTATCAGCCACACAGAGCGGTGATCTATACAATGTATCAGTCACACAGAGCAGTGATCTATACAATGTATCAGCCCCACAGAGCAGTGATCTATACAATATATCAGCCACACGTAGCAATGATCTATACAATGCATCAGCCACACAGAGCAGTGATCTATACAATGTATCAGCCACACAGAGCGGTGATCTATACAATGTATCCAGCCACACGTAGCGGTGATCTTTACAATGTATCAGCCACACAGAGCGGTGATTATACAATGTATCAGCCACAAGTTAGCGGTGATCTATACAACTGTATCAGCCACTCGTTAGCGGTCGATCTATACAAAGTATCGTCTACACAGAGCGGTGATATTATCTATGTATTCAGCCACACAGTGCGGTGTCTTACAATGTATCAGCCACACAGAGAGCGTGATATATACATGTATCAGCCACACAGAGGGGGAGGTGATTCTATACAATGTATCAGCCACACAGAGCAGTGATCTATACAAAGTGTATCAGGCCACAAAGGCAGTGATCTAGAACATTGTTTCAGCCACAAAGAGCGGTGATCTATAACAAATTGTTTCAGCCCACACAGAGCGGTGATCTATTACAATGTATCTGCCACACTGAGCAGTGCATCATATACAATGTATCTGCCACAACACTGCTGTGATATACGGTTTTTAAATGTATCAGGCCACACAGAGCAGTGAATCTTTACAATGTATCAGCAACACGGAGCGGTGATCTATACAATGTTTATCAGCCACACACAGCAGTGATCTACGGTATACTTTGTATCTGCACTACAGTGCAGTGATCTATACAATGTATCAGCCACACGTAGCAATGATCTATACAATGTATCATCCACACGTAGCAGTGATCTATACAATGTATCAGCCACACGTAGCAGTGATCTATACAATGTATCAGCCACACAGAGCCGTGATCTATACAATGTATCTCAGGACAACAGAGCGGTGATGCTATCCAATGTGATTAGCCACACAGAGCGGTGATCATATACAATTGTATCTAGCCACACTAGGCGTGACTATACAATGTATAGCCACACAGAGGGTGATCTATACAATGATCAGCCAACACATAGCAAGAGATCTATACAATGTATAAGCCACACGTAGCGGTTGATCTATACAATGTATCAGCCACACAGAGCCGTGATCTATCACAATGTAATCAGCAACACAGGCCCGTGATCTTATACAATGTATCAATCAACAGGGGGGGGTAGAAGTGATCTATTACAATTGGTATCAGCCACCACAGAGCGGTGAATCTAGACAATGTATCAGCCACACGGAGCGGTGATCTATACAATGTATCAGCCACACGGAGCGGTGATCTATACAAATGTATCAGCCACCACAGAGCTGGTGATCTTTACAAATGTATCAGCCACAGGTTTTTGACTAGTGATCTATCATTGTATCAGACACACAGAGCAGTGATCTTTACAATGTATCAGCCACACAGACGCAGTGAACTCTTACAATGTATCAGCCACACAGTAGCGGGATCTCATACAATGTATCAGCCACACAGTGCCGTGATCTATACAATTATCAGCCACACGGAAGCTAGTGATCTATACAATGTATCAGCCACACGGAGAGCAGTGGATCTATACATTGTTTCAACACACAGAGCGGGTGAACTATACAATTGGTAATCAGCCACACAGAGCCGTGATCATACAATGTATCAGCCACACGGAGCGTGATCTATACAATGTATCAGCACAAAGAGCGTTGATATATACAAGTATCCAGCCACAAGAGCCGTGATCTTATAAATGTTATCGCCAACGTAGCGGTGATCTATACAATGTATCAGCCACTCGCGGAGCCGTGATCTATACAATGTATCAGCCACACGGAGCACAGTGATCTATACAATGTATTAGACACACAGAGCCGTGATTCTATACAATGTATCAGCCACACAGAGCGGTGATTATAAATGTATCAGACACACAGAGCGGTGATCTATACAATGTATCAGGCCACACAGAGCGGTGATCTATACAACTGTATCAGCCACACAGAGCGCGTTGATTTATAAATGTATCAGCCTCAGTTTAGCTGTGATATTACAATTGTTATCAAGCCACACAGAGCGGTGATCTTACAATTGTATCAGCCTACCGTAGCAGTGATCTATTACAATGTATCAGCCACACAGAGCGGTGTATATACTATGTATCAGCACACAGAGACGGTGCTTCTATACAATGTATCAGCCACAAGTGAGGTGATCTATACAATGTATCAGCCACCACGTAGCTGTGATCTATAACAATGTATCAGCAACACAGAGCAGTGTGATCTATAACAATGTATCAGCCAAACGTTAGCAGTGTTATATACAATGTATCGGCCACACACAGTGGTGTTCTATCAATGTATCAGCCCACACGTAGCGTGAATCTATACAATTGTATCGGCTACACAGAGCGGGTGATCTATACATGTATCAGCCACACCAGAGAGCGGTGATCATATACAATGTATCAGCCCACCTAGAGAGGTGATCTTATACAATGTATCAGCCCCACACTGAGCAGTGATCTATACAATGTATCAGCCCACACAGAGCAGTGATTATAACAATGTATCAGGCCGACACAGAGCGGTGATCGTATACAATGTTTCAGCCACACAGAGCAGTGATCCCTTACAATGTATCAGCCACACCTCAGCAGTGTCTATACAATGTATCAGCCAATCATGTAGCAGTGATCTATATCAATGTATCTCAGCCACACAGAGCAGTGATCTATTACAATGTATCAGCCAAACAGGAGCTGGTGATCTATTCAATGTATCAGCCACACAGAGCCGTGATCTATTCAATGTATCAGCCTAACGGAGACTGTGATCTATACAATGTATTAGCGACACAGAGCGTTGATCTATACAATGTTCAGCCACACAGAGCGGTGATTATATACAATGTATCAGCCACACAGAGCGCGTGATCTATACATATGTATCAGCCACACAGAAGCGGTGATCTATACAATGTATCCAGCCCATCAACGTAGCAGTGTTATTTACAATGTGTCAGCCACCACAGGAGCGTAGGATCTATACAATGTTTCAGCCACACTGAGCGGTGTCCTTATACATGGTATCAGCCACATGTAGCGGTTTGATATATACAATTGTATCAGCCACACAGAGCAGGTGTTCTATACAATTGTATCCAGCCACACAGAGCGGTGATCTATATCTATGTATCAGCCACAGTAGCGGTGATCGTATACAATGTATCAGCCACACAGAGAGGTGATCTATACAATGTATCAGCCACACAGAGCGGTGATCTATACAATGTATCAGCCACACGTAGCAGTGATCTATACAATGTATCAGCCACACAGAGCGGTGATCTATACAATGTATCAGCCACACGTAGCAGTGATCTATACAATGTATCAGCCACACGTAGCGGTGATCTATACAATGTATCGGCTACACAGAGAGGTGCTTATACAATGTCATCCAGCCACACCAGAGGCAGTGATTACGTATACAAATCGTATCAGCCACACAGAGCGGTGATCTATACAATGTAATCAGCCCCACAGAGACGGTGAATGTCTATCCAATGTTATCAGCCACACAGAGCGGTGATTATTTACAATGTATCAGCCACACCAGCGGTGATCTATACAATGTATCAGCACACACAAGCGGGTGATCTATACATTGTATCAGCCACTGTAGCTAGTGATCTAATAAAAGTATCATGCCACACAGAGCGGTGATCTTTACAATGTATCAGCCACACGTAGCAGTGATCTATATATGTATCGGCCACACACAGTGGTGATCTATAAAATGTATCAGCACACACAGAGCGGTGATCCTATACAATGTATCATGCCCAAAGTAGCAGTGATCTATACAAATGTATCTGCCACACAGAGCAGTGATCTAACAATGTATCGGCCACACACAGCGGTGATCTATACAATGTATCAGCCACACGTAGCGGTGATCTATACAATGTATCGGCTACACAGAGCGGTGATCTATACAATGTATCAGCCACACGTAGCGGTGATCTATACAATGTATCATCCACACGTAGCGCGTGATTCTATTACAATGTATCAGCCACACAGAGCAGTGATCTTACCAATGTATCAGCCCACAGAGCAGTGATCGTATACAATGTATTCAGCCACATCAGAGCGGGTGATCTATTCAATGTATCAGCCACACAGAGGCAGTGATCATAACAATGTATCAGACACACACAGCAGTGATCTGATTTACAATGTATCAGGCCCACACGGGCGGTGTATCATATTAACAATGTATCAGCCACATGTAGCAGTGATTTACAATGTATCAGCCACAGCGTTAGCAGTGATCTATACAATGTATCAGCCCACACCGAAGCAGTGATATCTACAATGTATCAGCACACACAGAGCGAGGTGATCTATACATTGTATCAGCCACACAGAGCGGTGATCTTACCAATGTATCAGCCACACAGAGCGGTGATCTATACAATGTATCAGCCACACAGAGCGGTGATTATACAATTGTATCAGCCACACAGAGCGGTGACTATAAAATGTAATCAGACACACAACAGCAGTGATCTATGTCTACAATGGTATTCAGCCACACAGAGCAGTGATCTTATACAATGTATCAGCCACACAGGAGCAGTGAGCAGTTGATCTTACAATGTATCAGCCAACGTAGCAGTGTTCTATACAATGTATCAGCACACGTTTAGCAGTGATCTATACAATGTATCAGCCACTCAGAGCGGGTGATCGTATCAATGTATCAGACACACAGAGCAGTGATTATACAATGTATCAGCCACATGTAGCAGTGATCTATACAATGTATCAGCCACACGTAGCAATGATCATACAAGTGTATCAGCCAACAGAGCAGTGAATCTATACTATGTGAACAGCCAACACAGAGCGGTGATATATACAATGTATCAGCCACACAGAGCGGTGATCTATACAATGTATCAGCCACACGTAGCGGTGATCTATACAATGTATCAGCCACACGTAGCTGTGATCTATACAATGTATCAGCCACACGTAGCAGTGATCTATACAATGTATCAGCCACACAGAGCCGTGATCTATACAATGTATCGGCCACACAGAGCGGTGATCTATACAATGTATCAGCCACACGTAGCGGAGATCTATACAATGTATAGCCAACACAGAGCAGTGATCTATACAATGTATTCAGACATGTAGCAGTGATGCTATTAATGTATCAAGCCACACATTGCAGTGATCTATACAAAGTATCAGCACCAGAGCGGTGATCTTTACAATGTATCAGCTCACAAGAGCAGTGATCTATACATTGTATCGGCCACAAAGAGCGGTGATCTATACAATGTATCAGCACACAGAACAAGTGTTATACAATGTATCAAGCCACACAGAGCAGTGATCTATACAATGTATCAGCCACATGTAGCGGTGATCTATACAATGTATCAGACACACGTAGCGGTGATCTATACAATGTATCAGCCACACAGAGCGGTGTATCTATACAATGTATCAGCCACACAAGCGTGATCTATACAATGTATCAGCCACACAGGAGCGGTGATCTATACAATTGTTCAGCCACACACAGCGTTGATCTATAAATGTTTACAGCACACAAGCGGTGATCTATACAATGTTTCAGCCTACACCAGCAGTGATCTATACAAATGTATCTAGCCACCGGAGCGGTGATCCTATACAATGTATCAGCCACACACAGCGGTGATCTAATACAATGTATCAAGCCCACAACATCAGCAGTGATCTATACAAATGTATAGCCACGGAGGCGGTGATCTATACAATGTATCAGACACACAGAGCGGTGATCTATACATTGTATCAGCCACACCGAGCAGTGATTCTATACAATGTATCAGCCACACAGAGCCGTGATCTATACAATGTATAGCCACACAGAGCGGGTGATTCTATACAATGTATCAGCCACCGTTAGCGGAGATCTATACAATGTATAGCCACACATAGCAGTGATCTTTAAATTTATCAGCCACACAGGAGGCAGAGATCTATACAATGTATCAGCCACACAGAGCCGTGATCTATACAATGTATCCAGCACAGGTAGCAGTGATTATTACATGTATCAGCCACCACGACGCGGTGATCTATACTAATGTATCAGCCACACAGAGCCGTGTCTATACAATGTATCAGCCACACAACAGAGCGGTGATCTATACATGTAAGCAGCCACACAGAGCGGTGTGACTATACTATGTAATCAGCCATCACACGGTGAATCTATACAATGTTTCAGTAACACATAGCGGTGATCTATACATTGTATCATTCACACAGAGCGGTGGATTATACAATGTATTCAGCACACACAGGAGCACGGTGATCTATACATGATCAGCCTCACACAGCGGTGATCTATTTAAAATGTATCAGTCACACATAGCGGTGATAAAAATGTATAATGGCGCGGACCCGGCGACACGTGGTGTATAAAAAAAGCCATCAAGTATATGACTTAATAAAAAAATGTCTTTTAATTCTAATGATGCAGGGGTTGTGTGAGACACTCGCTATCATTAAAAAAACAGGGACAATAATAAAAACCCATCGCGTTTCCTGCCGTTATACCGGCCTTTCTCAAGGGTAATACTGTAGTAAAAGTTACTGTGATTATTTATTTGGGATGGTATTTTTTGTATAGGTAGACTTGAAATGTCAATCAAACAAACAAAGAAGCCGTTTAGTGGGTGAGCTGTCAATCAAAAATCTACTCGATGACAGGCTTTGAAAGACAAGAGATAGGTTGTTCAGTATACGATTGGTGGAGCGGTACATCAATCTGCGTGTGGGTGTTAGTCTATTCCAGCCCGGGAGATCTCCTTGGGGAGAATTCGCTACGGCCGTGAATAGTGTTGCTTACATTTTTACATTTGGGTACATTTTTAGCATACATTTAATTACTTACATTTATCAATTGGGAAAAAGATATAAAATCCCTAATAAAAATTTGCAAGAAATACTTTTACAGAAAAAAGAAGTAAAAATTTGTATTATTTGTTAGGGATCGAATGTATCAATATTGTATTATAAAAAAGTTTTTATTAAATAAAACTTTTTAAGTAATAGTGTAGTGTGTATTATTATCCTTGTTATATTATTAAAAACCTTATAATGTGAATTGGCAATGATAGGGGAAGCTACTTCTATGGAAAAAATAATTTGGGATAACATGCCAGGCACTTACAGTATATCTGTTTGTAAAATAAGTATTAGCAATCAGAAATCGGAGCGGGGTTTATGAAACTAGCCAATGATAGAGAGAGCTAATTCTATGAGAAAAACATGGAAAAAAGTACATGACACTAATTGTAATGAAACTAAGATAGATAGATCGGCAGGTACGGGTTTTTTTCGGATCGGCCATAAGGGAGGGATAACTTATTTCTATAAAAGATGAATAGGGACAAAGTGAGAGTAAATTGTAGAACAGCTATTATTGCCGGAAGGCTATTTTTGAAATAGGTCGATATGTGGAAAATATAAAATATCATCCTCTGTATAAAATCGGTTTTGAAACTAATCCCTGTCTAAGAAAGAGATACTAAAAACTGTCAGAATTATAGAAAAAATTCTTATAAGTAGATTTCTCTAATGTGTAGCTAAAAGATAGCGTACTGAACCGAGATCAATTTATTCATCTAGATAGCCAACAAGGTGGACGGGCTTTTTGAACCTAAAACGGATCTAATTTTTTATTCTAGGTATAAAGTTCCATAATATCGTTCAGACTGTTAGGTTGCAATGTTTTTGTTGTAAATCCGAACATCTCTCTTCTTTTTTTTTGCAATGTCTGGAATCTATTGGTATGATTTATTGGAATGAAATCAACGGGAATAATCTTAGATCATCGATCATTTTGTTGGTGTACAAGTTTGCAGTGTGGAGGACCACGCGGTTGTTTTTATGTCACCTTTTCTTCAAAATGGCCCCTGTTGGACCATTTAGTCTAATATGGAGCGCACAGGTTTAGTCCTGACAGAAGTATTTGATAGATGGCAGGATCATTCTTATAACATAAGATTACAAACGAACTTTTACAGGTGAGGTGAAACTTGATTGGATAAGTGATGTTGGTATTTGTAGAGGTTATATTTGGTGAAATGCAAATAGTTTACAACACAGACAACTAGGGGTACCACATGCAAAACTGCCTGTTGCAGTGGAACTAGTATTGACTTCTCTAGAGTGATTTCTCAATCGACTAGGGGCTAATATATTTTTGATGTTCGGAGCCCTCCTGAAAATCAGATTAGGTTTCTCTGGGATCACGGGACCTAGGTTGGCTTTTTTATACTCCACGTGCGCCGGGTCCGCCATTTTACATTTTTATTCGTATCTATTCGGCGTTCATCTGGAACCCCGGAATCCGCCAGACCTGCGGCTGCCGTGTTAAGGGCTACGGCAATACAAAGCCCTGCAAGCGCATATGAGAGTTGTGCCTCTATAATACGAGCGCAACCTCAGAAGGTAAGCACATTTACCTATTTTTCCATTTCATCTCAATCTTTACGACCTTCACTATTGTGCGCCCCCTTTTGTGTTTTTTCTTTTATATCCTACACATAGCGGTGATCTATACAATGTATCAGCCACACAGAGCAGTGATCTATACAATGTATCAGCCACACAGAGCGGTGATCTATACAATGTATCAGCCACACAGAGCAGTGATCTATACAATGTATCAGCCACACAGAGCAGTGATCTATACAATGTATCAGCCACACGTAGCGGTGATCTATACAATGTATCAGCCACACAGAGCGGTGATCTATACAATGTATCAGCCACACAGAGCGGTGATCTATACAATGTATCAGCCACACAGAGCGGTGATCTATACAATGTATCAGCCACACACAGCGGTGATCTATACAATGTATCAGCCACACAGAGCGGTGATCTATACAATGTATCAGCCACACAGAGCGGTGATCTATACAATGTATCAGCCACACGTAGCAGTGATCTATACAATGTATCAGCCACACAGAGCGGTGATCTATACAATGTATCAGCCACACAGAGCGGTGATCTATACAATGTATCAGCCACACAGAGCGGTGATCTATACAATGTATCAGCCACACACAGCGGCACCTGCTGATGAATCTTAACACTGTTCCTATTACTCTGTCACTATCTGATGGTCTTATTTTGTACTTTATGGGGCTATGGTGCTTTTTATGGCGGTGATACATAGACACTGTACTGTGCGTAACTTGCAGTGTATGGCAGAAATACTCAGCCACTGTATATTTCATTGCTTGCAGTGTGTGGGCTGATACGTACAGTGTATGATTGTGATATATGGCCTCTGTAGAGTGCAGTGCACTTGCAGTGTATGGCAGGGTAGCGCCATTGGTGACACAGCTGTATGGGAGCGCTATTATATACAGTCAGGTGCTGTTATTTGTCATAGCGCCCCCAGGTGCATCAGGTCAGTGATGATTTGGTTTGGGGCCTTGGCAGCCGCCCGCCGCCCCCCCGCCGTCCTCGGATCCATTGCTGCAGGGATTTCTGGATATAGTCCTTAATATTTTCCTGGGCATCCGCCGCCTCCACATGTAATGATTCCTCCCAGCGAGGGATGTGTCAGGATTTCCAGAGCTGGCCCCGCAGCACAGTCACAGCTCCGGCACCGCGTTGCTACAAACATGTTGTCCCTGGATCCAGGGATCTGGTCTCCTCCTCCCCCAGATGTTTGTAGGAGCTAAATATAGTCCCTGCCGCTATATAAAGCTGGGACACAGGAAGCAGCAGCGAGGTCACCACCGACATCTGGGACATCACAGGAGCAGGGACTACGGCAAGAGCAGGGACCACAACAAGATCAGGGACCGTGACAAGAGCAGGGACAGCGACAAGAGCAGGGACAGCGACAAGAGCAGGGACAGCGACAGGATCAGGGACAGCGACAGGATCAGGGACAACGACAGGATCAGGGACAACGACAGGATCAGGGACAATCACAACACCAGGGACAACAAGAGCAGGGACAGCGACAAGAGCAGGGACCGCGACAAGATCAGGGACCGCGACAAGAGCAGGGACCGCGACAAGAGCAGGGACCGCGACAAGAGCAGGGACCGCGACAAGAGCAGGGACAACGACAAGAGCAGGGACAGCGACAAGAGCAGGGACCGCGACAAGATCAGGGACCGCGACAAGAGCAGGGACCGCGACAAGAGCAGGGATCAAAACAAGAGCAGGGACAGCGTCAAGAGCAGGGACTTCGGCAAGATCAGGGACAGCGTCAAGAGCAGGGACAGCGACAAGAGCAGGGACAGCGACAAGAGCAGGGACAGCGACAAGAGCAGGGACTGCGACAAGATCAGGGATCAAAACAAGATCAGGGACTGCGACAAGAGCAGGGACAGCGACAAGAGCAGGGACTGCGGCAAGAGCAGGGACTGCGGCAAGATCAGGGACTGCGTCAAGATCAGGGACATCGGCAAGAGCAGGGACTGCGGCAAGATCAGGGACAGCGGCAAGATCAGGGACTGCGTCAAGATCAGGGACAGCGACAAGAGCAGGGACAACGACAATATCAGGGACAAAGACAAGAGCAGGGACTGCAACAAGAGCAGGGACAGCGACAAGAGCAGGGACAGCGACAAGAGCAGGGACAGCGACAAGAGCAGGGACAACTACAAGATCAGGGACTATGACAAGAGCAGGGACTGCGGCAAGATCAGGGACTGCGGCAAGATCAGGGACTGCGACAAGAGCAGGGACTGCGACAAGAGCAGGGACTGCGACAAGAGCAGGGACTGCATCAAGATCAGGGACAGCGACAAGATCAGGGACTGCAACAAGAGCAGAGACAACAACAAGAGCAGGGACTACGACAAGAGCAGGGACTTTTAGAAGATCAGGGACCGCGACAAGAGCAGGGACCGCGACAAGAGAAGGGACTGCGACAAGATCAGGGACAGCGACAAGATCAGGGACCGCGACAAGATCAGGGACCGCGACAAGATCAGGGACCGCGACAAGAGCAGGGACACCTACAAGAGCAGGGACTGCGACAAGAGCAGGGACAACAACAAGATCAGGGACTGTGACAAGAGCAGGGACTGCGACAAGATCAGGGACAACAACAAAATCAGGGACTGCGACAAGATCAGGGACACCGGCAAGATCAGGGACAACGACAATAGTAGGGACAATCACAATATCGGGGTCCACAACAAGATCAGGGACTACGACAAGAGCAAGGACCGTGACATGAGCAGAGACCACGGCAAGATAAGAGACTATGACAAGGTCAGGGACAATCACAATACCACTGACCACAACAAGATGAGGGACCATGAGAAGATGAGGGTCTGCAACAAGATCAGAGACTACGCCAAGATCAGGGACTGCAACAAGATCAGGGACCATGAGAAGATCAGGGACTATGGCAAGATCAGGGACAATCACAATACCAGGGACCACAACAAGATCAGGGACCATGAGGATATCAAGGAACACGACAAGATCAGGGACCATAAGACGATCAGGGACCATAAGACGATCAGGGACCATAAGACGATCAGGGACCATGAGGATATCAAGGAACACGACAAGATCAGGGACTACAATAAGATCAGGGACCATTAGACGATCAGGGACCTCAGCAAGATTTGGGACCACGACAAGATCAGGGACCACGACAAGATCAGGGACCACAATAACATCAGAGACCATCATATCAGGAACCACTACAAAACAAGGACAGCAACAAAATCAGGATCTATGACAAGATCAGAGGCTATGGCAGGATCAGGGACTGCAACAAGTTAAAGGACAAAAACAAGGTCAGTGAGAATGACAAGATCAGGGACATCACAAGCTCAGCTAAAATGACAAGATTAGGCACTGCAACACGATTGATAGCAACGATTTCAATATGATGCTTGCACAGGGCTCCTTGGGATGTTTAAAGTTTGGGAAATCTTTTTGTATCCAAATCCGGCTTTACATTTCTCCTGGTGTGTTCCTTGGTCTTCATGATGCTCTCACCCTGAGCCTATCACAGAGCAGGTGCATTTATACAGAGACTTGATTACACACAGGTGGATTAGATTTATCATCATCAGTCATTTAGGAAACATTGGATCATTCAGAGATTCTCACTGAACTTCTGGAGGGAGTTTGCTGCAATGAAAGTAAAGGGGCCAAATAATATTGCACGCCCCACTTTCTAGTTTTTTATTTTTTTTACAAAAGTTTAAAATGTCCAATAAATTTCGTTCCACTTCACAATTGTGTCCCACTTGTTGATTCTTCACAAAAAAATTTAAATTTTATGTCTTTATGTTTGAAGCCTGAAAGGTTGAAAAGTTTAAGGGGGTCGAATACTTCACAAGGTATTGTATAAAACATCACTTTTTTTTATTCCTCTCACTAATATAAATGTTGAGTGCAGCGAGAGAGCAAAAAATACCAACCGCACACTCCTCCTCAGAAATATTGTGTAAGAGGTAATGAAGCACTAAATTCAGGGCAATCCCTCTCCCTTATAAAGAAATAGCAATAGTAACCGCTGCGGTATCTGCAGTGACTGCGCCTCTACAGGGCGTCATCGTGGAGACGGGGGCTACAGCGTCAGCACGCCACACAATCCGGCACTAGATAGCCCTGAATGCCTCCCCCTCCCCCCACCCTTAGTCAGCGACCAAAGACCAAAATCACAGACAAACCTCTCAAACCCAAAGAATGACAAATCTGCCCTAATCTAATGGGGGAAAGGCTGAATATCTGACGGCCAATCAGAAGGAAACGCCGGCGCTTGTTCAGTTGGAATCACTCGTCGATAAACAGCACATGCGCATACACTACGATGCCGCGCATGCGCCAGAAAGTGATAAAAAGACGCTACAGAACTCACAATGCATTAAAAAAGGCAATAGGCAGACAATAACCTATAGGGAAAGTGTCCTAAAGGACTGAAGCAAGTGAAGGACCAATGAATGAATATATACAGAATATGATGTGTTATAAAGACAACGCTACTGTGTATCCAGAAAACAAGGGAATAAAATCTACCAGATTGACAGCAGGATGTGATAGCTATGAACTAATATCCATTGATGCGGGGGATAGATTTGTCTCCGATATTCTGAACAGGTAAAAATCATACAAACAACAACTGTCATAAATAAAGATATCGAAGCAAATATTGTTCTTTTGATAGATTTCTCTGAGAAAAACATTACAACAAAATTTACAGTATATTCTCTGACATTGCCTCTATCAACAAGATGCAACAATGTGTATAATATATTATATATATATATATTTTATTATTATAATATATATATATAGATTAAGGGAAGTATCAGAGGAAAGTTACATGAAATGATTATATTGTGAATCACTACAGACTAAAGCTTATGGGAACATTTTGGAAGCTTGTATCAATGGAGACTACGCTTCCTAATACTGAGAAGGAAAAATGTACAGCAAGATGACTAAGGCTCTATTCACATAGGATAATTCTGACTCGCATTTTGTGGCGTATTTGCGCTCTAATACGAGCAAGATGCGCGCCAAAATTACGGTAATCCACAGTTCTCATAGAGAACTAAGGGTTACGCCTCCTCTCCCCGCTCGTACAATGCAGGGAGATAAGTAACATGAGTAATGCATGTCTATGGGGCGCGACTCCCAAATCACCCAGCGTAATTGCAGCCATACTGCACGCACCGCAATTACGCCGTGTGAACATAACCTAAGGCTACGTCTACCGGCAATTGTAAAATACCGTCGGATTCTGTCATAGAAGCCGATCAGGAAGGTTTTGCTGTCGGTTTTCGTCCCATTAACATAGAACAGTTCTATACTTTGCCGTTTTCATCAGAAATATGACAAGTTTAAGAAAATGTTCTAAATTTTTGGGAACGGATTTGAAACTCTGTGTAGACTACAGCTGGGATTTTCCATTGAGGTCTATGGGGATGATTTACAGACAGATTTTTGTGAATTCTAAATACTGAATCCGCTTACGAATCTGCCAGTAACGCACTGCTGTGTAGACGAAGTCTTAGGTTATGTCCACACCACAAATGTCAAGATACTCATTGGATTCTGAATCCTAAAACTGCGGCGTCTTGAGTATTTTGATGCGGTTTTCATTGTTATTTTTCCGCTGGTTTTGCAGTCCCATTCATCTCTGGGGTTTTGGACATGGATCTGATAAAGATGCTTGGGAAACATTTTTTGACCTGGAATCCAGCAGATTATTGGACACATTCTGAATTTTTGTTAAAATGGCGATTTTGAAATCCGACCTCAAGAAAATCCGTGTCGCGTTGGACCACAACCTGGATATTCAGTTGCAGTCTATGGGGATGTTATTGCAGTCTGCATGTAAATCTGACGGGAAATGCTATTCATGTGGATGGACCCTAAGAAAAAACCTTATTCAAACCCCTTGGAAAGTTTTCATCCAGTAAATCCATCGCGCTTCTTCTTGTAACATCAAATTTTTTTCATAGGGTTTCCCGTTCTGGGGCCCCTTTTTTGTGTGTCGATACCCAGAATGAAAAGCTTTTTAAAATTAAGGTTTAGCCCCATTGTGAATTTGTCTGGAGAAAGGGGTCTCTGCCTTTGTGACAATTGCACTAATATGTTTAGAGATACTGAGTCTGAATTCTTGGATAGTTTCTCCAACATCAATTTTAGAATCAGTACCCCTCGGGGGACCGAAGATTAAACTCTTTTTTAAAATGTTATATGCCCATAATTTTGGAGTCCGTGGGTTTCAAAAGGGGGGAGAAAAAAAAAAAAGTTTTCCCGCTGGAAAAAGTAACAATGTTAGATTTTACCACTAATGGCAGCATGTAAAGAGCGAGGCGGGCCCTTTTGGCGCCCCTTTTTGGGCATTTTTCCCATTATTTTTAAAATTTTTTATGAACCAAACCCGTGACCAAACTTGATGAATCCTGCACCAGACACAACACTTTTGAATAAACCAAGTTTGCGGGCGGGAGGTGGGGGTTTTTGGGGGGTCGAATTTTTAAAGCGCTAAATTTGGGGGGATAAATGTCATACAAATCCCTAAAAAGTTTCAACGTTGTTTTGGCTGAAAAAAAATTTTTTCCCTTTTGAAAGGAAAAACAATTTAAAGGGGCTGTGGGCATCTCATAGTTTCTGCGTCTTTAAACCCCTTT
This sequence comes from Phyllomedusa bahiana, assembly GCA_025379985.1. Classification (NCBI taxonomy): domain Eukaryota; kingdom Metazoa; phylum Chordata; class Amphibia; order Anura; family Hylidae; genus Phyllomedusa; species Phyllomedusa bahiana. The sequence goes on from JAODAL010025250.1 coordinate 42,926, forward strand.
TAAAAGGGGTTTAAAACTGGCGTTTTCGGGGGTTTCAAAGGATTCTTCTTTACAAACCCCCGAGTTTACAATTTGGAGGCTACAATGATTTTGCTTTGTAAATTTTAAAATTCGTTTTAACACGATTATTTTTTATTCGGAGGTGAGTTTGTTTACACCAAAACAAAGGTTAGGGAATGGGCCCCCGACTGTGCTCCATGCGCTAAAAATTTTTTTGGGGGGGTGGGGGAAAATACACAAGTTTTTAAGGGTGATTTTATGTTCCCTTTACTTGTCCATCCTTTTTTTGGGGGGATTTTCCGGTTCTGATTTTTTGGGGATGGGGGGAGAGAAAAACTTTTGTTAAAATTTTTGAATTTAAAATATAAATTTCAGGGGGGTTTTCACATATGGATTGATCCTTTAAAGGTTTTTATCCAAACCCCTGTATATAGGAAAAATATGCACCCATAGTTTCCTTTTTTCCGGAATTGCTGCCCCTTGGTTTTTGAATCATTTAACAAAAAATAATGTAAAAATTTTCATTGTTGTGATTTTAAGGTTTGGCGTCGCTCTGAAGGGGGAACCCGAGACCCGCCCAATCCTTTGTTTAAAAACCCCCTAGATGCTGCAAATGATTTCGGCATCTAAGTAAAAGGGAACAGGGCCGTTTTACCATTTCTTTACTCTGCCGCACCCCCGGGTCAAAATTGTGAGGTGTGAAATTTGGGGGAACATTGCGCTAGAAAGGGTTCCATAGCCCATTTTCTTTCGTTTTGAAAATGAAAAAAAACACCTTTTTTAAAAACTAAATAAAAGGGGGTTTTGACAATTTTCGCCCCCCAGTGGTCAAAACATCTTATATGGTTGAAAAAAATTTAAAAAAAAAAAAAAATAATTTTTTTTTTTAAAGGGTTTTAAAAAAAATTTGTTTAAAAATTCAAACCCCCCCCCCCCAAAAAAAATTTTTTTAATAAAAAAGTCAAATTGTTATCGTTGTGTTATAAAAATTTCCCACTATTAAAAAATAAACATCAGTTATCCCCTAAGTTATCCCAAAATTGGGATTTTTTTTTGGGAGGGGTCATAGTTCGCCTGTATCCCAAAATGATAAGAAAAAGGTCTCTTCAGTCTGAAAACAAATTCCCCTTCACTCAGGTCCATGGGTGGAAGTGCAAAAAAATTATTGATTGCAGAAAATAGGTCCGTGGCGCAAATTAAAAACAAAAAAAGAAAATGTTTTTACGGTACTAAAAAACATAAAGAAAACCCAACATATTGGGAATCACTGGAATCGTGCCGACCGGCAGAAAACAGGGAACCCATGATTTATACTGAAGATTGCAAAAAACAGACCCCCGAAAACGTGGTACAAGTGTGTGGTTTTTCAGATTTTGCCCGCTCCTTTTCCTGCAATTTTAGGTGGACAAAAGGCTTCCCTTAGAAACCCTCTTGTTCTGCAAGTTAAAGCCGTCATATGAAGATGGAAAATAGAAAAGTTATGGCTTTTGGAAGGTGGGAGGGAAAAACGAACATGGTGAAAAAAATTCTTGGCTCTTTAGGGGTCGGAGAACGACATTCCAGCCGGACAACACTTATCAGCGGAAATTGCTCATTGGAAGAACAAGAAAGTGCAAAGCGGTTTCAAAATTTTTCGTTAAAGGTTTGCTCAATCGAGCCCCTTCTCCTGTTTGGAGTTTCACAGGCAATGGAAACTCTAGAAGTAACGGCGTCATTAGACTTTGGGCCCCTTTGGCTAAGATGTGGCACGACTCTGAAAAGACGAGGGAAAACCCCCTCCGGGTGACCGGGGCCCTTGTTGATGCGGTTTCATCCCGGACAAGTGTTACTTATAGCAGAGGGACAAAGCTTTGTGAGCCCGGGCTCCGTGGCCGTAGGAGAGGAGCTGGTCCTGACGCTCGCTTGAGATCTCACATTGTTGGTTCGTTTTCATGTGGAAATTGTTCTTTTTGCTCTTTTAAACCAGTGATCCCAAAACTGACCCGACTCGTTCATTCTCCATTGGGGATTTCTCTAGGCATTTAAAATTTTATGATTTAAAATTGGGGTTTGGGAAAAAAAACCTTTTAAGGATTTTGGCATGTATCTCAAAAGGGTATGAATTCAATTGTAACAAAGGCAGAGCCCTCGGTGTCTCCTTGAATATACATCTCCTTGCCCTGCACTAAATATTACAAGGGACCCAAAAAATACAGAAAAGGAACCGCAAGTGTTTCATCTCCCCATCTTCCAACAATATCAAACCCCAAAATATCAAACCACAACAAAGAAAATTTCCAATTATTTCCCCACTTTCCGTCTGAAGGAAACAGGGATTAGGGCAGAGTGGTCTAGAGGAGGACAGAGGATTTGGGGTGGGGGGAGAGGGGTCTGGGGGGGAGGGGGACAGAGGAGTCGGGGGGAGGGGGGGCAGAGGGGTCCGGAGGGAGGGAGACAGAGGGGTCTGGAGGGAGGGAGACAGAGGAAATTTTGGAGGGGAAAGAGGAGTTTTGGGGGGGGGAAAAGAGGAGTTGGAGGAGGGGCAGGGAGTTGGGAAAAGGGCAAAAGGAAATCTGGAGGAGGACAGAGGAGGCTGGGGGAGGCCCGAGGAGTCGGAGGGGGGCCGAGGAGCGGAGGGGGACGAGGAGTCGGGGGGGACGAGGGGGCTGGAGGGGACGAGGGGGTTTTGGGGGGGACAGAGTGTTTTATCCCCCAAACTTTCCCAAAAATTCAAAAACCCCAAAAATTTTAAAAACAAAATCACCAAAAGCAAGAAAAACCCCATTATTCCCACCTCCCCCCCCCACCCGTTCCCGAAAAAACAGGGAAAAGGAAGGGAGTCTGGAGGGAGGGGGGGCAGAAAGTCTTGGGGGGGGGGAAGGGGGGGCAGAAGAGCTGGAGGGAGGGGGACAGAGGAAATTGGAGGGGAAAAAAGAAGTCTGGAGGGGACAGAGAAGTTGGGAGGGAGGGGAGAGAGGGGTCTGGAGGGGAAGAGAGGGGTCTGGAGGGGGAAAAGAGGAGGGGGGGGGAAGGGGGAGGGGGAGGGAGTTTGGGGGGGGAGAGGAGTCTGGAGGGGGGGAGGAGAGGAGCCTTGGGGAGGGGAGGGGGGAGGGAAATCTGGGGGGGAAAAGGAGTCTGGAGGGGGAAAAAAGGAGTTTTGGAGGTGGAGAGGGGAGTCTGGAGGGGGGGACAGAATTTTGGAGGGGGAGACAGGAGTTTTGGGGGGGAGGGGAGAGAGGGTCTGGTGGAGGGTGAGAAAGGAGGGTTTGGGGGGACAAAAAGGGGTCTGGAGGGGCAGAAGAGTCTGGAGGGGACCCCGAGGATCTGGAAAGGGGAAGAGAGGGGTCTGGAGGGGGAGAGAGGGGGTTGGAAAGGGGGGGGAAGGGGGGGGAGTCTGGGGGAGGGGAGAGAGGAGTCTGGGGGGAGGGGGGGGAAAAGGAAATTTTGGGGGGAGGAGGACAGAGGGTTGGAGGGGAGGAGGACAGAGGAGTATGGAGGGAGGGGGGACAGAGGAGTTTTGGAGGGGGGACGAAAGGGGTGGGAGGGGGACAGAGGAGTTTGGAGGGGAGAGGGAGCCTGGAGGGAGGGGAAAGAGGGCCTGGAGGGGGGGGGAGAGAGGAGCCCCGGAGGGAGGGGAAAAGAGGAGTGGGGGGAGGGGAGAGAGGACCCCCGGGGGGGGGGAGAGAGGGTCTGGGGGGACAGAGGAGTTTTGGGGGGGACGGGGTCTGGAGGGAATAAGGGGTTTTGGAAGGGGGCAGAGGGGGGGTTTGGGGGGGGAACAGAGGGGGGCTGGAGGGGGAAAAGGGGGCTGGAAAGGGGGGCCAGGGATTTTGGGGGGGGAAAAGGAGGCTGGGGGGACAAAAGGGGTTTTAGGGGGGGAAATTTAAGTTTGGGGGGGAGGACAGAGGTCGGAGGGGGGGACAGGGGAGTCAGGAGGGGGAAAGGAGTTCTGGGGGGGGGACAAGGGGTTTGGGGGGAGGGGAAAAAGGAGTCTTGGGGGATTTGGGGGAGAGGAGTATGGAAGGGGCCAAAAGGAAATCTGGGGGGGAGAGAGGAGCCCGGAAGGGGGGGGACAGAGGAGTGGAGGGGGGAGGGGTAAGGGGGGGGAAGAGGAGTATGGAGGGGGGAGAAGGGATTTTGGGGGGGGAGGAGGAGTCTGGAGGGGGGGAGAGGATTGGAGGGGGCAGAGGATCTGGAGGGCAGGGGGGCAGAGGACCGGAGGAGGGGCAGAGGAGATGGGGGAGGGGGGAAAAGGGAGATGGAGGGAGGACAGAGGAAATCAGGGGGGGGGGAGGGGAGGGCTGGAGGGGACAAGGGGTTGGGGGAGCAGGAGGGGCAGAGGGGTTTTGGAGGGGACGGGAGACTGGAGGGGGCAGAAAGAGTCTGGAGGAAAACAGAGGAGTCAGGAGGAGGGGCAGAAGGGCCCGGAGGGGGACCCGAAAGGAATCCCGGGGGGGGACAGAGGGAAATCGGAGGGGTTGGAGAGGACAGTTGGAGGGTCACTGCCTTCTCTGCATTGAGGATATTGAGCTGAATGGATGAAGCAATAGAAATTGACAAAGTCTCCTCAGAAACAAGTTTCCCCCCAAAAATAGAAACTAATCATCCGGGTGAGATCCAAAAGTCCCCGGTGAGTTTCCCCCCCATCTTTCACACACCCCTCATAAAAATATCACCCCTTTATACACTATCACCCATCATACACTGATATCACCCCCTCATAAAATACCCCTAAAACACTATTCCCCCCATATACCGGAAAATCAACCCCTCTAACTATCCCCTTCAAAAGATATCACCCTCATACTTATATCAGGCATCTCGCCTACTTTACCTTCTCTCTATGCAGAAAGTGTCAGAGTCGATTGACCCCCGGACCCTCGCAGCATCCCAGGGAGGTGCTCAGCGTGTGCTCCGGAGGTGCCTGGTGCTGGAGACAAGAAGAAGACAATTCACTATTCAGTGCGGAGAATCTCATCAATGGCTTCATTGTAGCAGCGCCCGTCGCATTGTGTCAGCGCAGGATTTTTAAAGAACGATCCCCCGAACCTTACCCACACCAAAAGGATCCCCAGGAATTTATCGGAAATATTTTGGGATGAAAAATCAAACCCGCTACTGTACAAAAATTCCCCAGGTTTAAACCAAATGTGCATATATAATTTTCAGGAGAAGCCCAGGGTTTTACCAACATGCCCAAAAAACTTTAAAACAGGAGAGGCCCAGGTATACCAGCATTTCTCCATTTTAAATATATACAGGGGAGGCCCAGGGTTTTTACCCGCATTTTCCATATTTAAAAATTACAGGAGGGCCCAGGGTTATTTACGGGGATCCTCCATTTTCCCCCATAACAGGAAGGGGCCCGGGTTTTACCGATGTAATTTTCACTTTTATACCAGGAGATTCCCCAGGGGGTCCCAGCCCTTTCCCCCATAAACAACCTATTATTTCAGGGAGGGCGGGCCCCAAAACCAGCCCCTCCCCCCTTATCAAATATATACAGGAGAGGCCCAAAGGGTTTTAACCCGCATGCTCCATATTCAATACGGAAGGGGGGCCAAAGGGTTTTTAAAAGCATGCTCCATTATAAATATAAAACGGAGAGGCCCAGGTTTAAAAAGCATGTTCCATATATTTATTTACAGGAGGGGGGCCCCCCGGGGGTTTTACCAGCATCCCCCATATCACCTATATACAGGAGGGCCCAGGTTATACCAGGGATGCTCCATATCCCCTATATACAGGGGAGGCCCCGGTTATACCGCTTTCTCCCTTCACTATATCAGGGATCTCCCGGTTTTCCAAACATGGGTCCCTATCACTATATACAGGAGATTCCCCCGGTTATACCAGCATGTCCAAAATCACTTCATACAGGGAGACCCAGGTTATACCAGCATGCTCCTTTCACTATATACCCGGGGAGGCCCCGGTTATACCAGCTGTCCATATCATATTGCAGGAGAGGGCCCGGTTTTTTTCCCAGTGTCCCCTTTCCTATATACGGAGACCCCCCCGGTTATACCAGATGCCCCCAAAATTTACTATTACAGGAGATCCCCAAAGGGTTTTTACCAGCAAAGCCCCCTTCACTAATATACAGGAGTTCTCCCCGGTTTTTTACCAGCTGCTCCCTATCACTATAATTTCAGGAGATCCCCGGTTATTTCCAGCATGCTCCATATCCCCTATATACAGGAGATCTCCAAAGGTTTTTTACCGCATGTCCTTTTCACTATATTTTCGGAGTCTCAGGTTTTTTACCAAACATGCTCCCTATCAAATTATTACAGGGAAAACCCCCGGTTTTTAAAAGCCCTGGGTCCCTATCATTTATAAAAAAGATCCTTAGGTTATTCCAGCATTTCTCCATTTTCATTTTATTTAAAGGGTCCCCAGGGTTTTAGCGGGATGTCCATATTTAATATTTTTACAGGAATCCCAAGGGTTATACCCCGCAAAGTCCCCTATCATATATTTAAAGGGGATCCCCGGTTTTTCCAAGGGAAAGCTCCTATCCTTTTATTTCAGGAGATCCCAGGGTTTTACCGGCATGCTCCCTATCCTTTTATAAAGGAGTCTAGGTTTTTTCCGGCATTTTCTCCATTTCACTTTTTAAAAGGGGATCTTAGGGTTTTACCAGCTGCTTTCCCTATCCCCTATATACAGGAGATTTCCCCCGGTTTTTCCAGCAAGCTCCATAATAATTTTTTCAGGGTTTCCCCCGGTTATACCCGCATTGCTCCAAAATTTAAATTTTATAAAGGAAAAGGCCCAGGTTATAACCCCATGTCCATATCACCTTTTTACAGGAGGGCCCCGGTTATACCAGATTTTCCCCCTTTTTATTTATAAAGGAAGATCCCCAGGTTATACCAGCATGCCCCATATCAATATTTACAGGAGATCCCCAGGTTTTCCAGCATGCCCCCAAACACTTTTGTACAGGGATTTCCCCCGGTTTTTACCAGAAAGGGTCCAATCAAATAATTTTTCCCCGGGGGATTTCCCCCGGTTATTTCCAAACCCGGTCCCTTTTCAAATATATACAGGGGGATTCCCCCGGTTTATACCCCCGGAAAGCTCCATATCACTTTTTACAGGAGATCCCCAGGGGTTTTTGAGCCCTGGGTCCTATCACTTTATACAGGAGGGTTTCCCCAAAATTTACCGCCCTGATAAAAACCCCTATATACAGGAATCCCCCCGGTTATACCAGCTTGCTCCCTTTTCATATATTTTAAAAAAGGGCCCAGGTTATACCCTCATGCTCCATTTTCATATATACAGGGGATTCCCCCCGGGTTTAAAACCGCATTTCTCCCTATCACTATTTTACAGAAGAGCCCCGGTTATTCCCGCATGCTCCCTATCACTATTTACAGGGATCCCCCGGTTATTTCCCGCATGCTCCCCTATAAACTATTTACAGGAGAGGGCCCAGGTTATACCGGGATGCCTTTCCCTATCACCCATATACAGGAGATCCCCCGGTTATTTCCAAACATGCCCCTTTCCTTGTACAGGGGATCCCCAGTTATACCAGCATGCTCCAAATTCATAATTTTTACAGGAGAAAACCCCCCAAAGGGTTTAAGCAGATCTCCATATCCGACTATATAAGGAGATCCCCAGGTTTTAACCAGCATTTACCCCTACACTATATACAGGAGATCCCCGGTTATTTTAACCGCATGTCCATAATTTACTATATACAGGAGAGGGGCCCCGGTTATACCCTCATGCTCCAATCATAAATACAGGAGGGTCCCCAGGTTAAAAAAAGCAATGCTCTATATCACTATATAAAGGGGATCCCAGGTTTTTACCGCCCTTCTCCATATACTATATACAGGAGGGGCCCAGGTTTTTTAAACCTTTTTTGCTCCTATATATATAAGGTGATCCCCAGGGTTTTAACCCGGATGCTCCATATCACTAATATACAGGAGGGTTCCCCAAAGGGTTTTTACCAGCATCCCCCATATCAAATATATACAGGAGAGGCCCCCGGTTAAACCCGAAAGCCCATTTTTACTATATAAGGAAAGGCCCGGTTATTCCACATGCCCCAATTATCCTTTTTTACAGGAGATCCCCAGGTTATACCAGCATGCTCCCCTTCCCCCTATATTCAAAGGAAAATTTCCCCCCCTTTTATACCGCATGCCCCCATTTTAATATATACAGGAGATCCCCTCTTTTTCCAGCATGGCCCCCCATTTTCCTATTTCAGGAGATCCCGGGTTATACCAGCTGCTCGGGATCACTATATACAGGAGATCCCCGGTTTTTACCAGCCTTTCTCCATATCACTATTTTAAAGGGGAGGCCCGGTTTTAAATTTATTCTCCAAACACATATACAGGAGATCCCCAAAGGGTTTGACCAGCCTGCCCCCTATCACTATACACTGGAGATCCCCGGTTCCCTTTCCAGCATTTTTCCCCCTAATTTACTTTTATACAGGGATTCCCCCAGGTTTATCCCACATGATCCATATCCGTTATAATACAGGAAAATCCCCAAAGGGGTTTTTCCCGGGGCTCTTTTTTTATATATACAGGAGAGGCCCAGGTTTAAAACCGCAAAGCTCCATTTTCCCCTATTACAGGGAGGGCCCAGGGGTTTTTCCCCGCATGCTCCATATAACTATATTAAGGAAAATCCCCCGGTTTATACCCGCCATTTTTCCAATTCCCCTTATAAAAAGGAAAATCCCCCCTTATACCCCGCTGCTCAATATCACTTTATACAGGGAGATCCCCCGGTTTTAAACCCGGTTGGGTCCCTTATCAATGTATACGGAGGGCCCCCAGGTTTTACCGGGAGGTCCAAATTTTACTATATACAGGGGAGGCCCAGGTTATACCCCGGGATGCTCCAAAATCACTTTATAAGGAGAAACCCCGGTTATACCGGGATGCCCCCTATCATATTTTAACCCGGGATCCCCGGTTTTACCAGCATGCTCCATATCACTATATAAAGGAGGGCCCCCAGGTTATACCAGCATGCTCCCTATCATATATTTCAAAGGGGAGGCCCGGGTTTTTACCCTCATTCTCCATTCACTTTATACAGGAGATCCCAAGGGGTTTTCCCCGCATGGCCAAAATTTAAATTTATCCCGGAGATCCCAGGTTAAAACAGATGCTCCTATCAATAAACAGGAGATCCTCAGGTTATACCGCAATTTTCCTTTTCCTTTTATAAGGGGATCCCCAGGTTAAGCAGCTGGGTCCCCTTTTCACTATATTCAGGGAGTCCCAGGTTATACCAGCATGCTCCAAAATCACTTTATACAGGGCCCCCAGGTTTTTTACCGGGATGGGCCATACACTAAAAATTTTTGGAGATCCCCAGGTCATAAAGATTCTCCCATATTCCCCTAAAATACAGGAGATTTTCCCCAGGTTATACCCAGCCCTGCCTTTAAAATTACCTATATACAGGAGAAACCCCAAGGGGGGTTATACCGCATGAATCCCATATAATATATTTCAGGAAAAGACCGGTTTTCCCGCTGTCCATATCATTTTACAGGAGGGCCCAGGTTAAACCATCATTTTCCAAAATCCCCTATATACAGGAGATCCCCAGGTTATACCAGCATGGGTCCAAATCATATATACAGGGATCCCGGTCATTCCGCTTTTTTCCAAAAATCCTATATACGGAGATCCCCCCTTATACCAGCAAGCTCCATATCCATTTATCGGTGATCCCCCGGGTTTTAACCCGCATGCTCCTTTTCAATATTTCAGGAGAGGCCCAGGTTTTTAAAACCCGCAAAGTCCATAAACACTTTATTTCGGAGGGCCCCGGTTATTTCCAGGATGCTTCCCTTTCACTATATACAGGGGATTCCCCCGGTTATACCAGCCATTTCTACATTTCATTTTTTAAGGGGGATCCCCGGTTTTTTTCCAGCATGCTCCTTTTCACTATATACAGGGTTTCCCCAGGGCATACCAAACATTTTCCAAATCACTTTTATAAGGAGATCCCCCAAGGGGTTAATTTCCCCATGCTCCAAAATTTACATATACAGGGGGAAACCCCCGGTTATACCCCCAAACATGCTCCATATCACTATATGCAGGAGAGGGCCCCCGGTTTATACCGCATGCTCCAAAATCACTATTTACAGGAGATCCCCTGTTTATACCAACAAAGCTCCATATCAATATTTTACAGGGATTCCCGGCTATACCCGCATGCTCCATTTTCATTTATCAGGAGTTTCCCCCCCTTATTTTCCCGAAAGCTCCCAAAATACTATTACAGGAGTTCCCCCAGGTTATAAACCCGCATGTCCATAAACCTTAAAATACAGGAGAGGCCCCGGTTATACCCTTTATTCTCCATATCCCCTATTTACAGGAGTCCCCCGGGTTTTTACCCCGCATTCCAATTTCCCCTTTTCCCCGGAGTGAGTTCACAGTGAGGAGGGGGGGGAGCCCCAGTTGTTGGCGGGTAGTTGCCCGCTGCTAGCAGCGTGTGGGGGGCGCTCTCTCCCCTGCCTGGGGGGGAGAGCTGTCCCATTGGGAAACCCGGGGTGGGAAACCCCAAAACCCCCGGCCGCCTGGGTAAAAAGGGGGGGGCGTGATCCTATGTATCTTCCCGGGGGAGAGGGGAAAAGGCCCCTCAGCGCAGCGGGGATTTAAGAAGCGGGGAGCCTGCTTGCGGGTTTGGGTCCCCCGTTTCCCCTTTCAGCTCTGGTGCCCCAATGATCGGGAGAGAAGCGCTGATGAGAAGGCGGCGCTGATGGAGGGGGACAAGCGGGGGGATCGTGAGGCCTTTTTATCCAATAAAGGGGGTTAGCCCTTTTTGGCTTGGAAAAAGGAAAAACCTTTTTCCCAGAAAGGGGTTTTTCCCAGGGGGCCCCGAGAAAAAAGATCGGGCACTGCCCCCGGGAAAAAGAAAGGAAAAGAGCCCGCCCTCCCTGGTTTACCGGAGGAGCGGGGATGCCCCAGAGAAGGAAAAATACCCGGCAAAAAACCCCCGTTTTCCATCGTTCCCCGGGGTCCAAGCCTGTGGGCCCCGCCCGGCAGCGGAGATTTTTGGGGCCGACAAGCCTTTTGCCCGCAGCGGAGACATGCCCGGGGCAAGCCTGTGCCCCGCAGCAGCGGGGGTTCAAGAAAATCAATGGAAAACGCCCAAAACCCGAGAAAAAAGGATTTTTGGGGAGTTTAAAGGGGGGGTGTCACCGGGGGTTGAGGGGCTCCCAAAAGCGGGTTCCGGGCTCTCCCAGTTGGGGGCCCCCACTGAAACACCCATCTTAACCCTTTAGCAGGATGGTTTCACGTCGGCCGGGGGATTCCCCCAGTCTTCTGCTTTCTAGCCCACCCTTTGGTAAAGTAAAAAAATTACATCAAGTGGGAATTACACCTTGGCCAGAGAGGGAGCTTTCCAAAAATTAGAAATAGTAAAATTTTGTGTGTCCCCTTGCTTATTTTAAGGGGAGTCTCTACCAAAAAAAATTGAGTACCAAAAAAAGCAGTGAAAGGGGGGAAAAAGTAATGAAGCTATGAAAATACCCCCAGGGGTTCCCAAAAATTAAGTTCCGACATTAAGTTTCCCGTTCCCCCAAACCAAGTCAAACCCAAAAAAATTAAACCCCAAAAACCAATCTAGAGGTTTAAGCCAAGTATTTACCCCATAAGAAAAAAGCCCCAAAAAATTTTAAACCAAGGTTAAGATATAGAAGGGGAGGTTTTGCCCTAAAAAATTGGGGCGTTTTGGCGGGCCCGGGGAGAAAGCCGGGTTTTGTTTGGTTCTCGAATTTGTTTTTTCCTAAAAGAATTTTGGGGGTTTAAAAAATGGGAGAGAAACCAATTAAATTGCGAGGAAAAATTTACACATTAAAATTAAATTTCAAAAAACCCGGGGTTGGGAAAAAAGGGAAAAAATATTAAAAAAGAAAATTTAAATGCTGTTATGAAAAATCAAAAAAAAATGATAAGGGAAAAAAAGCCTTGGGTTTCTGGGGAAATTTTTGGCCCCTTTAAAGGGGAAAAACTTTTCAAACGATATTTGGGTTTGGGGAAATGCAGATTTTATAAACGGGGGGTGGGTTGGGGGAGGGAGAAGAAAAAAGAAAAAGGTGAGTTGGGGGGAAGGATGCGAAAAAAGAAAAAAGCGGGAAAGGGGAAGGAGAGGAAAAACCAACTCTTTTACGGGGTTCCCCCAGTCAGGAGACAGGCCCCCCCCCGCCCGGAAAATTTGGGGGGTTTGGAAAGCATCCCCAAAAAAATATCCCCAAAAGGGGGGCAGTGGGGTTCCCCCCCAAAACCCAAAAATTTCCGGGAGGGCGGGTTAAAAAGTGATAAAAAAGGGGGTGACGGGGGTAGTTAGGAAGAGGACCGGGTGGGGGGTTAAAGGAGCAAAAATTTTCCAGTGGGAAAACCCCCCGTCAACCTTCATACTTTACCTTTGGGGCGGGCTTTTCCCCGAAAAAGGGAAAGGGGAAAAAGGAAAAAAAGGGGGGTCCCAAGGGGAAAGGTTTTGGGGGGGGGCACCCCATTGGGGGTTCGGGGCCCCTTTCCCGGGGGTTTTTCAGGTCACCCCAACAGGGTCCCGTGTAGGTGGCTCCGGGGACGAGCACCCAATGGAGGCAAGTTGGGGTTCCCGATGCACTAGCCAAGAAAATATTTTTGAGTCAGGCCCTGATCCGCCGCCATGGGGGGGAAAAGGGAAAAACCCCGAGTTAGGCCCCGTTCCCCTCACCCAAAAGGGAAAAAGGGAAAAAATAAACCCCAGGGTTTGGGCCTGATCCCATCGCCATGGGAAAAACAGACCCCAAAACTATAAAGGTTTAATAAGGCTGGGGCCAAAATTTTTTGAAAAGTGGGAAAGAAAGGTTTGGGTAATGTGGTCCCGAAAGGGGGGACAGACGGGGAAAAAGTAAAAAAAACAATTGAGTAGGGGTGAGTTTTGGGGGGGTGGGTGGAGGGAGTGTGGAGTCAAACGTTGGGAGGGGTGCGGGGGAAAAGGAAAGTTGAGGGGAAAGTAGGAATAAAATTTAGGGGGGGTATTTGGGGCAAAAAGGGGGGGGGGGAGTAAAGGAGGTGAAAGAGGGGTAAAATTGGGGGGGGGAAAACTGTTTTTACACTGAAAAAATTTTACAAAAGTTGGAGGGGGGGCTGGCCCAAACCCTCCCGGCCGCACCCAGGTTTCCCCCCACCTTGGGAAAAGGCGGAGGGCGGGGGTTTCGTACAGTTGGGGGCCGGGGGGGAGGGGTTCTTGGTTGCCCCCACGGGAAAAGGGAGGAAAAGGGAAAAAAACAGGTCGCTTTTGGAGGCTCTAAAGAATGGGGAAAGGGGTCGGTCACTATAGAGGGGAGGGAGGTTTCCACTTCCTTTTAGGGTGGAGGGAAAGGGCCTTCCCCCTTTTCCCAAAAAGGCAAAGGAAAAGGAGGGAGGGGGGCCCAGGGGCCCCCCTCCTTCCCTTTCCCGGGCAGGGTTTTACCCAAAGGGGAAATTTGGTTTCCGGGGCTCAGATGGGTCGGGGAGTGACGCTAGTCCCCCCCTTGGGCCCGGGTGGTGGATCTTTTTTGGGATGGAGTTCAGGGGTTTTTGAATCTTTGCCCTGATCCCCCCTTCTGGGTCACCCCATATAGACATTTTGCTTTCGTGCGGGCCCCGGGGGCTAGAACTCTTTTGGGCCCCTCACGAGGTTTTTAAAAAGTACTCGCCCCAGTGGCAAGGGTTTTGAGGGGCCCCGAAATTTCCCGCCCAAAAACAAAGTTAAAGAAAGTGAAACCCTTTCTTTACCCAGTAAACGAGTTTTTCTCTTTAGGTGGGTGGGACATCGAAAACCTGGTAAGTAAAGGGACCGGGGGAAAAAGGTTTACACAAGGATCCCAAATAAGTCCGGGGGGGAGCATGGCATCTGGTCAAAGGGGCCCCGGAAAACTTTTTTTGGTTTAAAGCTCAAAAGGTCTAGGTTTAAAAACAATTCACCCATATCCCCATCCTCCGCTTTTTTTGGGGAAGGACCCGAACCCTGGTCTTCAAACCAGGGGCACCCCAAGCTTGGCCAAAGGTTTGCGGCGACCCAAAAACTTTTTTTGTGCAAAATGTAAGGCGCGGGTTTGTGTGCAATGTGTGGGGGGGTAGGGCCCATAAAACCCGAAACCGTGGGGTTGGATTGCTGAAAACTTGTGTGGTGCCCTCGGGCACCCCTTCCGGCCTCCCCTCGTTCTTTCCCCAAACCCTGATGTCCTCTGGGGCGGGGGGAAAGGGGAGAGCGGGCCAGGGGACATGGGAGGGGAAGGCGGTGAAGGTAAAAAAACGGTAAGGGGGGAAAGAGCAGAGGGGGAATTTGGTTTAAGGGAGAAAACAAATTCGACAGCACGGTTAAAGGGGGGCAGAGGGGCCCCCGCAAAAAGGAGAGGGGGGGGCCTCAGGAAACCCAAAGGGGCAGGGGTTTCCCAAAGATTTTTAAAACCGGGAAGGGCCTCCGGCTTTCCCGAAAAAATTTCTGGGGGCCCTTAGGGAAAAGTGACTTTGGAGGGGGGAGCCCAGGGAAAAAGGGATGGGAGAAAGAGGGGGAAAGGGCCCCGGCCCTTTTTCCCCAGAGTTTTAAACACTCGAGGGTTGGGGGAGTAAAAGGGGAAAAGGCGGCCCAAAACTCCGGGGGGGCAAAAAAGGGGGGAAAGGGGAGAGAGGGGGGGAGGGGCGGTTCCCTCAACCTAAAGGGGAGGGGGAAAATCCTTTTTTTTTAACCCTGTGTAGCCAGGTGCCGGGTGCAAAGGAAGGCGGGGTTTAAAACCCCCTTCTGCCCAAAAACCCTCCAATAGGTATACTTTGCTGGGAAACCTTTCCCCTTCTTCAGGGGAGGAGGAAGAAGAGGACGGGGTGCCAAAAAGGGCAGGAGAGCCTTCGGGGAGTGGCGCTGGGGTTTGGGGGTCCAAAGAGCTCTAAAAATCGGGAAAAAAGGGAAGCTAGGGAAGGTAGAGGGTAGTGGTGGGGGTGGTGGTGGTGGTTTTAAAAAAGGGAAGGGGGTGGGGGAGGGCGGAAAAAATTGGGTAGATAGGGGTGAGGTAGGGGAAAGGTGTCTTTCCCTTTAGTTGGGAAAAGGACTAAAACCCGTGGTCTCTGATGAGGAGTTAAGGGCGGAGGCATCGGTAAAAGAAGGGGGCTTTTTCGAGCTGATCATTTAAAGGGGGGCGGGACCGACTCCGGGTTTACGCTGGGGGGGGTAGTTAAATTAAAAGTTGGGGCCAGCGTAAAATCTAATTTGGCTAGATATACGGCGTTTTATTTTTTCAGCCGTTGTTGAAGCTGAAAGTTTTCTTTTTGCAAGAGACCAGATTGACGGATCAGGGGGAAAATGGAGGAAAAGGGGGAAAGGGGAAGGCGGCAGGGCCCTTTTTACTTTGGGGTTTTGGGGGCCGGGCCATTTTTCCGGGAAAATGGGGGGTTTTTTTTTACCGCGCGGGTTGAATAACCCGACGGGTTGGGTCGAGCTCGAAAGGGGAGGTGTCTGATTTTAGGAAAGGGCCCCCGTGAAGGGAAAAGGAGCTCAGGGTCATAAAAAATTCTAGGCCCCCCCGGGTCGCGTGGGGAGGAAATGTTTTCTTTAAAAAGGATTAAGCCTTTTTCCTTTTTTCGAGCCCGGGAAATCATCTTTTGGGGGAGATTTTCAACACCCGTACGGGGAATTTTCAGGATAAAGGGGGAAGGGGCCAAGGGGGGGGGATCCCTGATGGCGTTTGTAATTTAGTTAGAATAGTTTAGTGGGGGCTTTGTAAGGGGGGGATGTCCACAATTTAGGCACACCCAGGGGCCCCAGAGGGTTTAAACCCATAAAAGAGGTAGGAGTTTTGGTTTTAGGGGTAGATAGGTTTTATTTAAAGGGGGACTCCGTCTCGTTAAACCTTAACGGTTGGGGCGGGTAGGGGAGTTCTCCGATCACTGTTGGAATTTTTTTGGGTTTTTTTTGAATGTTTCAAAAGACCCCCGGGGTTTGGGGAAAGGGGGTTTTTGGAAGCTTAAAATTTTTTTACTCCTGGAAGAGACGGAGGTTAAAAAATCTTTTTGGGGGATTTCCCGCAGAGTTTAGA
>JAODAL010025251.1:0-58977 GCA_025379985.1 Phyllomedusa bahiana
TTTGTCATGTACTTCGTTCCCTTTATGACTTAGTTTTCCCTCTTTTAGTTCCCCCTTCATGTACGTCGTTCCCTCTGAATTGTCTTTCCCTCTTTAGTTCCCCCTGTCATGTCTCGTTCCTTAGACATACGTCTTTCCCTCTTTGTTCCTCCTGTCATGTACGTCGTTCCCCTCTGACATACGTCGTTCCTCTTTAGTTCCTCCTGTCATGTACATCGTTTCCTTATGACATACGTCGTTCCTCTTTAGTTCCTCCTGTCATGTACGTCGTTTCCTTATGATTAGAAAAGATGACTGAAACCGGTATTCGCCGTTCATTAAGAAAAGGGATCGGGTATCTAGAGCGCTTGAATATAGCAAGGATTTTTTTTTTATAACAACATTATGCGTTTCGCCGACTTAAAACGTCAGCTTCTTCAGATGTAACAAACACAGCAACATGATGGATATATATACCATTAAAATAAAAACGAGGGTGGCATGGACAGCTGTTTTGTACCTCAGATCGAGGCTGAGGGAAACCACAAACAAAACAAATAGATGTGCATACACAGAGTTGAATAGAAAACAATGAATGAACCAGGATAATAAACCTGTGAAGCAGCGTATATGTCGTTTCACTGAAATTGCAATACATGTATTAAAAAACAGAAAAAACAATAACATACATTTTACTTTAAAATAACAGTTTATACTGATGCAAATTGTAGTGTATATATGTACAAACACAGCGACATGTATAAAATACATGTATATCAAAAAACTGGTTAAAAATCGAATTAAACTAAATAAAATAAGAATGCTGTGAAAAATAAAATCGCTAGGTCTGAATTTGATGACCTAAAAAATAATTAATAAAAACCAGGGAAGCGATAATGATAAAAAGATATAGTATAAATATATATTAAAAAATATGTAGATAAAAAAGAATTATTTATATGCATTGACGTTATATGATGGATGAAAAAATTATACTTATAAAAAACAGATATAAAATTTTTTTTTCTCTTCCTTTGTGTTTTTTGTGTATAAAAATGAGAAGGACTAGAATAAATACCACTATATTATATACTCATACACACCACAATCTTGACATAAAAAATATATAAAAAATCTCCATATTAATATAAAAATGGATTATATATATTTGTATATACTCTGAAATGTAGGGACTTCTAATAGAAAGAACTAATATAAAAATTAAAAAAATATATATATATATATATTATATATATATACTATATATATTATATATAATTATATTTTCCTGTTTTCATTGATTTAGTCACTAACGATCTCAGAAAAATTACGAAAAAGCTTCCAAGAAAATCTAATCTGACTAAACCAGAACAGCTAGCCCTCACATCACTAACAAGAAACAAAGAAATCGTTATCAGAAATGCCGACAAGGGGGTGGGGGGGGGGGCTGTAGTTATTCAGAATTATCATGATTATAATGCTGAAGCACATGGGAATCCGGCAAAACCTATTATAAATAAAGTGGAACCAATGGTATATGAAAATTTAAAAACCACTTATAACAAATTTATTAAGGCAAAATTTATGACCAAGGCATAAATATCAAAAGAAGAATCTACTTTTCTAACTGTTAAAAATTTTTTTTCCATACCTTCTTTTACCACCTACCAAAAGGTCCAATAAAGATGCCCAAAATCCTCCGGCAGGCCGATAATTTCAGTCATAGGTTCAACACTTTCTAATTTATCTCATTTTCTGGATACCCAGCTCCAGCCCTTAAAGGGGAACACTACCCAGTTTCCTTAAGGACTCTGATATGGTGCTTAGAAAATTTAGTCGGCACCCAAAATGGAATGAAGCAATATGTTTTAGCTAGTCTTGATGTGACGGCACTTTACTCCAACATCAACCACACTTTGGGTATTAACGTTATAAAAGAGTTTTTTAGACACAGAGCCGATTTTTTCATCTTTTTTTAAAACATTTTTAATCGAAGGACTTGAATTGATTTTAAAAAACAACTATTTTACGTACGAGAATTCACACTACCATCAACAGTTAGGGACCGCCATGGGCACTGGGATTTCGCACCTTCATTGCCAACCTTTTTATGGGGTCTTTCGATTTCAAATTCAAAAAATAATGGTCCATTTGTCAAATATATCAAATATTATAAAAGATATATTGATGATCTTTTAATTATATGGGAAGGCTCCAAGTTTACCTTCAATCACTTTGTTAACGTCCTCAACAGCAACCACTGGGGTATACAGTTTACGGCTACCTCAAGTCTTAGTGAATTGACCTTCCTTGATCTTCATTTATACATAGAAAAAAACCAGATCATGTCTAAAACTTATTTTAAACCTACTGACTCCAACGATATTTGGCTTTCAAGTCAAATAAATCAGCGTAAGTGGTTTTAAAAATTTTCCCCTAGGTCAATATCGACGAATCCGAAAAAATTGCACTGACAAAGACGTTTTTGCTGCTCAAGCTGGGGTATTGACTAATACATTTTTACAAAAAGGTTATCCTTCTAACTTATTAAAAGGTGCAATAAAAAAGGCTGCGACTATGACTCAAGAACAACATCTAGTGCCTAAGAGGAAAGAACAAAAAAACAGACTTTGACTTGTGCTTCATTACTACACATAACTCCCAATACAAAGAGGTACAAGATATAATCAGTAAGCATTGGAGTCTTTTACTCAGAAAACCCCATATTGAAAGGTTTCATCTTTGAGAAAACCCAAATTCATTTATAGAAAAAACCAAAACTCTAAAAAATTTTGGCACCTTTCCAGATTGAGACAACATAGAGAGGTCCCTACCCAACCAGAAAACATTACACCAGCAACTTTAGGTTCTTTTGCTTGTTGTCACCACTGCTGCAAATGCTGCTCCATTTTAGTAAAAAGCAATCATTTCTCTTCCTATTCTACAGGAGAGAAAATTTAAAATAAAAGGGTCATCTTACTTTGTGCCAGCAAATTTGTTGTGTATCTGATCACTTGCCAATGTGGCTCGCAATATGTGGGCAAAACCACGACGAAATTGTCACGCAGATTGGTGAACCACCGTTATGATATTAATCATAAACGGATGGTATATAGTATTCCCCGACATATGGCAGAGTTTCACAGTGAGGAAGAACCTACCTATAGCATACAACCAATAGAACATATTCATGAGTCACACCCGGATCGTGCCAAACAATTAGGATATCGCGAAAACCTATTGGATGTACAAATTAAACACGCTTAGACCTCATGGGTTAAATGAAATACAAGAATCCATTATAAAATAAATTAAAAAAAATATATATATATTTTAGGTTCTTTCTATTAGAAGTCCCTACATTTCAGAGTATATACAAATATATATATAATCCATTTTTATATTAATATAGAGATTTTTTATATATTTTTTATGTCAAGATTGTGGTGTGTATGAGTATATAATATAGTGGTATTTATTCTAGTCCTTCTCATTTTTATACACAAAAAAACACAAAGGAAGAGAAAAAAAAAATAAAAAATATTATATCTGTTTTTACTAAGAATATATTTTTTCATCCATCATATAAACGGGCAATGCATATAAATAATTTTTTTATCTACATATTTTTTAATATATATTTTAAAACAAAATCTTTTTATCATTATCGCTTCCCTGGTTTTTATTAATTATTTTTTAGGTCATCAAATTCAGACCTAGCGATTTTATTTTTCACAGCATTCTTATTTTATTTAGTTTAATTCGATTTTTAACCAGTTTTTTGATATACATGTATTTTATACATGTCGCTGTGTTTGTACATATATACACTACAATTTTGCATCAGGTATAAGCTGTTATTAATGTAAAATGTATGTTAATGTTGTTATGTTTATGAATAAAAAGTATTGCAATTTCAGTGAAACCACATAAAATCGCTGCTTCACAGGTTTATTTTTCCTGGTTCATTCATTGTTTTCTATTCACTCTGTGTACTACACATCTATTGTTTTTGTTTGTGGGTTTATTCAGCTCGATCTGAGGTACAAACAGCTGTCCATCCACCCTCGTTTTTATTTTAATGGTATATATATCCATCATGTTGCTGTGTTTGTTACATCTGAAGAAGCTGACGTTTGAAGTCGGTGAAATGCGTAATGTTGTTATAAATAAAAATCCTTGCTATATTCAAAACGCTCTAAGATACCCGATCCCTTTTTTTACTGAACGGCGAATACGGTTTCAGTCATCTTTTCTAATCTTCACCCTCGCTCCCACGTTTGGAACTCGTGGCGGGATCTTTTCCGGAGCTGCTGATCTTTCCGCGATCTACCCGCGGGCTCAGTGCCACAAGTAATTCTACGTGCTGTACCGTAATCCGTACAGCCGCACCAGGTGAGCACGGTACAATTCCCGGGGTTTGATTGCTGTGTTATTTTAGAATTCAGCTGCGCTTTTGTCCACAGCCTACTGCCTTCTCATGGATCACCGCATCTGAGGGATCACCCTGTTTCTAATCATCGTTTCCTTATGACATACGTCGTTCCTCTTTAGTTCCTCCTGTCATGTACGTCATTCCCTTATGACATACGTCGTCCTCTTAGTTCTCTGTCATGTACGTCGTTTCGTTATGACATACGTCGTTCCTCTTTAGTTCCTCCTGTCATGTACGTCGTTCCCTTGACATAATCTTTCCCTCTTTAGTTCTCCTGTCATGTACGTTGTTCCTTATGACATACGTCGTTCCTTTTAGTTCCTCCTGTCATGTAGTCGTTCCCTATGACATACGTCGTTCCCTCTTTAGTTTTCCTGTCATGTACGTCATTCCTTATGACATAGTCGTTCTCTTTAGTTCCTCCTGTCATGTACGTCGTTTCTTGAATACGTCGTTCCTTTAGTTCCTCCTGTCATGTACATCGTTCCCTTATGACATACGTCGTTCCTCTTTAGTTCCTCCTGTCATGTACGTCGTTCCGTTATGACATACGTCGTTCCTCTTTAGTTCCTCCTGTCATGTACGTCGTTCCGTTATGACATACGTCGTTCCTCTTTAGTTCCTCCTGTCATGTACGTCATTCCCTTATGACATACGTCGTTCCTCTTTAGTTCCTCCTGTCATGTACATCGTTTCCTTATGACATACATCGTTCCTCTTTAGTTCCTCCTGTCATGTACGTCGTTCCCCTCTGGCATACGTTATTCCTCTTTAGTTCTTCCTGTCATGTACGTCGTTCCCTTATGACATACGTCGTTCCTCTTTAGTTCCTCCTGTCATGTACGTCGTTCCGTTATGACATACGTCGTTCCTCTTTAGTTCCTCCTGTCATGTACGTCGTTCCCTTATGACATACGTCGTTCCTCTTTAGTTCCTCCTGTCATGTACGTCGTTCCCTTATGACATACGTCGTTCCTCTTTAGTTCCTCCTGTCATGTACATCGTTCCCTTATGACATACATCGTTCCTCTTTAGTTCCTCCTGTCAGGTATAGAGGCTAATCCCCCCCACCACAGGTATAGAGGCTAATCCCCCCCACCACAGGTATAGAGGCTAATCCCCCCACCACTGGTATAGAGGCTAATCCCCCCCCCTCACCACAGGTATAGAGGCTAATCCCCCCCCACCACATGTATAGAGGCTAATCCCCACCACCACAGGTATAGAGGCTAATCCCCCCCACCACATGTATAGAGGCAAAATCTGCAGCAAACAGAGTTTAGCGGCAAAATCCGCATAGAAATAGAGTTTAGAAACGGAGTTTAGCATCAAAATCCGCAGCAAACGGAGTTTAGCGTCAAAATCCGCAGCAAACGTAGTTTAGCATCAAAATCTGCAGCAAACGGAGTTTAGCGGCAAGATCCGCGGCGAAACGGAGTTTAGCGGCAAGATCCGCGGCGAAACGGAGTTTTTAGCGGAAGATCCGGGCGAACGGAGTTTAGCGGCAGATCGCGGCGAAACGGAGTTTAGCGGCAAGATCCGCGGCGAAACGGAGTTTAGCATCAAGATCCGCAGCGAAACGGAGTTTAGCATCAAAAATCCGCAGCGAAACAGAGTTTAGCGTCAAAATGCGCGGCGAAACGGAGTTTAGCGGCAAAAACCACAGCGAACGGAGATTAGCGGCAAAATCTGCAAAGAAACAGAGTTTACCGTCAAAATCCGCAGCAAACGTAGTTTAGCGGCAAGATCCGTGGCGAAATGGAGTCTAGTGTCACAATCGTGGCAAAATGGAGTTTAGCATCAAAATCGGCGGCGAAACAGAGTTTAGCGTCAAAATCGGCGGCGAAACAGCGTCAAGATCTGTTAAAGAATCGAATTTTCAGCATCAGAAGCGAGAGAACTTTATTAGCACCAAAATCCATAAAGAAAAGGATTTTTTTGCGTCAGAAGCGAGAAAATTTTATTAGTGTCAAAATCTGTAAATAAAGGGATTTTAGCGCAAAAAAACGTTACAAAAACTATTCTTGCGCCAAAATCCGTTATAAAAAAGAATTTTTAACGTCAGAAGCAAGAGAACTAAAATTAGCAGAAAAATCTTGAATTGTGCAAAAATCGTCAGCGACAAAAGCACAATCGCTTTATTAGGAATGAGGACACATCGCACACCCGTTTAGCTCTTCTCTGGCTGCCTTGCTGGAGCACAGAGGGGCTGGACATTCAGTAGCTGCTTGTCTGGACTCCACAATCATGACTGCCTGCTCCCTGCAGACAATAGAGCATGCTGAGCTCACAGCAGGGGGCTCTCACTGAAGTTAACCAGACAGAATCGTCTGCAGTCTCTTACCAGCAGTAATCACTTTATGGCAGCTTCCTGAGTGTCCTGCAACTCACAGAGCAGAGAACTATCTCTGAAGGGGGGAAGGGCTCCTACACACAGGAATCTCTATAGCTCTCTTTACAGACTCACAATCAAAATTACAGCAAAAGAGGATAAAAAAGATGATAGAAAACACACGCATTACTGCAAAAAAAAAAAAAAATTGTGACACAATCCCTTTAAAGTTTAGAATACTTACTGACTAAACCAATACACCAACAAGACTGCCAGTGATATGTTTCTACAACAGAAGAAGAAAAATAGCAACAAAGAACAAAGATACTAATTGCTGGAGGAAGAGGAGTAATGTTTATTGAAATGGTTACATTTATGAACATGTTGTCCAGTGAGTTGATATAAGCCAATCTTAATAGCCAATTCACGCTTAGGCTATGTCTACACTGCAGTGGACAAAAAACGACCTGAAAACAAATTACTAAAAACGTTCATGAAACTGAGTTTTCTGTCCACTGCCTGTCAAAAGCAGCTGAAAAAACGTCAGTTTTTTGGTGCGTTTTTCGTTTTTTGGAGCGTTTTTTGGAGCGTTTTTTGAAGCGTTTTTTGAAGCGTCTTTGCTCTGCTTTTTAATGTATGCACAAATTAAGCCATTGGATATAAACTACACCCTACAGGCGGAGTTAATATGTTAAGTAGTCACTTCCTTTAGATCACTGTAGCCATTGTGAGCACATTGTCCTTTGTGTGCTGCTGCGGCGTGCTACTGCTTTATTAAATTTTGCACCAGATTCTTGCACCAAAATCCACAAAAACCCACATTATCTTTCAATACAGCAAGATAACTGTATTAGCATCAAAATCTGTAAAGAAAAGGATTTTAGCGCCAAACTCCCAAAAAACGCATTATTGCGGCAAATTCCATAAAAAAATATATATATTTTTAGTGTCAGAAGCGAGATTACTTTATTAGCGCCAAAATCTGATTTTTGCCCCAAAAGCCATAAAAAATGGATTCTTGCGCCAAAATCCGTAAAAAAAAAAACGTATTTTTGGCGTCAAAAGCGAGATTACGTTAGTAGCGACAAAATCAGTAAAAAAAAAATTATTTTAGTGTCAAAAAACGTAAAAAAACGGATTTTTGCGCCAAAATGCGTAAAGAAAGTATTTTTGGCGTCAGAAGCGAGATAACGTTATTAGCGCCAAAATCAGTAAAAAAAATTATTTTAGTGTCAAAAAACGTAAAAAAACGTATTTTTGCGGCAAAATCCGAAATTTTTTTTATTTTTAGCGTCAGAGGCAAAATAACGTTGTAGGCTCCAAAATCAGTAAAAAAAATTATTTTTGTGCCAAAAAACGGAAAAATAAACTGATTTTTGCGCCAAAATGCGTAAAAAACTTATTTTTGCCGTCAGACGCGAGATAACGTTACTAGCGCCAAAATCAGTTAAAAAAATTATTTTAGTGTCAAAAAACGTTAGAAAACGTATTTTTGCGCCAAAATCCCAAAAAAACGTATTTTTGGCGTCAGAGGCGAGATAACATTATTGGCGCCAAAATCTGTAAAAAAATGATTTTAGTGTCAAAAAAACGTAAAAAAACGTATTTTTGCGCCAAAATGCGTAAAAAACGTATTTTTGGTGTCAGACGCGAGATAACGTTATTGGCGCCAAAATCTGTAAGAAAAATTATTTTAGTGCCCAAAAACGTAAAAAAACGGATTCTTGCGCCAAAATCCGTAAAAAAATGAATTTTTGGCGTCAGCTCTGAGACAGCGTTATTAGCGGCAAAATCTGTAAAAAAAATTATTTTAGTGCCAAAAAACGTAAAAAATGGATTCTGGCGCCAAAATCCGTAAAAAACTTATTCTGGCGCCAAAATCCGTAAAAAACGTATTTTAATCATCAGTAGCAAGATAACTTTATTAGCACCAAAATATGTTTAGAAAAGGAGTTTAGCATCAAAATCTGTAAAAAAAAGATTCTGACGCCAAAATCTGTAAATAACGTATTTTTAGCGAAAAAAATATGAATTGCACAAAAATCGTTAGCGACCAAAGCATGATCATTTTATTACAAAAGGTACAAAAAAGGACTCATCAGACACTAGTATGCAGATTTGATAAGATATAACCTTTGTTACCACCCATTATAGGTGGGACTTGGTCTCCTGGGAGGGTTTTCATTGAAAAATCGCGGCGAAAACGTGCCAAAAAATGCGGCAAAAGACGTCCGCCGCTTTCCATAGACTCCTGTAGTAAATTTTCTGCCCAGCTCTGGCGTTTTTTAGAGCATGTTGCAAAATACGACCAGTGAAAAAAACGAGCAGAAAAAAGAAGCTCAGTGTAGACAGCAGGACGTTTTTAGAATAGAAGTCTATGGGAAATGATTACAGTCGTTTTTCCAGCGTTTTTAGACAACAAAAAACGCTAAAAAAACGGACGTTTTTCTGTGCAGTGTAGACATAGCCTTAGGTTGCTCTTGTCTCAATAATCTATATTGTATGCTTTAATGCCAGGGCTGCTGTAAGTACACTGACGGACTCCAAACAAAAAACAAGTCAAAAGGGGAAGTATGCCGTCAGCCACACAACATAGCTATATGAAGCATATAAGCCAAAAGAATAAAGACTCTCTGCTAGATGATTCAGCAAATGGACAGCGGGTTGATGGTGACGCTGAATGGTTCACATATGAATTCCTTCCAGAAACAAAAGCAATAACTTACCCTGTCTCAAAATTTTTCCCTAAACCTTGCTTTATGGCTGCCGCTAACACTGAAACCTATATTTCTAAAACTGGACCTCAAACTTTCTGTTTAAAATGTCCTAAGTTACAACTGACCGTAATACAGAAAGTGGCTTTGAGACCCAATGATTTCATGGGCAGTACCCAGCAGAAAGTAGACAAACACCAAACTGATATTTTCAAGGACTACAAACTCTAGAACTTGGTCAAACAGAACTTAGACAAGAAACAACGATGTACTAGATCTTAGCACAACTGAAATATACAATAGATTTCAAGAAACAATAATTTAACATATGAGGACTAGACAGGACCTTGCAGTATACTCTGCAATCAGACCACCAGACCCAAATAAGTTTTATAGAGACTAGAGGTAGCTTACTATCTCCAGCTATGTGGCCAGGTCAGCTGACAGGTAGGGATCCTAACCAGTTGCCATACAAGCACTCCAAATTAACACCCAGAAAAGAAGACAGACATAACATATAAAATGTTGCTGATCTGATAAGCAGGAGAGGACGAAATGACAGTGGAGTTTCTGACATTCATAACAACTGCAGTATATAATACCACATGAATGTAAGAGAATTTACCTTGACCATGATATCACAGCTTTATTTTATCTTATTTGATCTTATCTCTAAGGAAAAGCTATTGAAAAGGATTAAAAAGTAGAGATAACATTTTGTACTATGATATTATGATGAGTTATCTATCAAGTTTAAATTCACTACTGTATATCCGTATATTACAGCAACCAGGGCCGTCTCTTCCATTGGGCCAGGTAGTCCACTGCCCGGGGGGCCCCTGAGATCAGGGGCCCTGCCAGGAGTCAGTGTAAGCACAGGTATGTCACCTGTCACTTAAAAACAGCAGAGGCTGCTGTGTCTTTGCTTAATTCCTGTCCTGCCTGCGCGGCAGTCACTCAGGAGCTGATATGAGAGCAGGGCTGCTCACCCCTCCCGTTTGTCTCCTCCCCCGCCGGGCAGGGTAATCTCAATCTTCTTGATGCTCCTCCTGCTCCCCCTCAGGACATCTCCCTCCTCCCTCACCTCTCTGCTGTTGTCCGGGGGGGGGGGGGGGGGGTCACCTCGCTGTGGCCACAGTCACGGACTTAAAAACTGCAGCAGAGTCCTCTGGGCCCCGGGCTCAGCACAGCAGAAGAAGGTAAAGGGGCTCTACTGGGCAGTGAAGCGGGTCAGGACGGCTGAGCACATGCTGCATCATATAACAACTTCATCCTGTGCCCCCAGGCCACACAGCAGCAGCTCATGGGTTCTATAGACTGCTGCATGTCCTGGCCCTCCAAACCCCTCACTGACAAGACCTGGAGATCAGTGAATGCAAATGAAGTCCCCAGCTGAGCCAGTGTTCACACTGAACAGATGACTGTCCCCTCTTGTCTCATTTGTTGTTTATTGTAAACTTTCCCCTTTTCATATAATATGATTTATATGCAGTGTATATATATATATATAAATATTATATATATTTTATATATATATATATATACATAATACTTATGTGCCCGGGAGGAGGTTTATAATAAATAACAAATGAGACATAAGGGGATAGTCATCTGTTCTGTGTGAACACTGGTTCAGCTGGGAACTTATATACACACACACTTAGGCCTCGTTCACACGGCTTATTCTGCCGCGGATTGGCGCCCTACTGCGCACCGGGTTTGCGCTGCAGTAAGGCGCCCATCCCCGGCAGCAATTACGTTTAAACCACTGCTCTCATAGAGAACAGGGGGATTCCGTCGCTCCTCCCCGCTCGGCGAATCCGCTTTCGGGGGGGAGGGAAAGTGACATGCACATTATTTACAGCGCGGACGCGCCGTAGATAATGCATTGTCTATGGGGCCGGGAGCGGCGCTCCCGCCCCGCCCCTGTCCCGCCCCTTATTCATGGCGGATTTGTGAGCTCAATACGGCTCACAAATCCGTCGGGAATAAGCCGTGTGAACACGGCCTTACAGGGGTATCAGTAACATAACAATTTCATGTGTTGGCCACCCTTAGCCCCCAGGACACACAGCCACTCATATAACATATGTATTTTTTAGGGTCTTCTGTTTTTTCTCTTTTTTTTTTGGTGGGCGTCATTTCTGAAGTCCCTGGTTGGGTTCAGCAGTCAAGGTGCCATTGTCGGACTTCACCACTTTAAAGTAAATGGCTGGAGTGGGGAAGTCAGACAATGACACCTTGACTGCTAAACCCATTTAGGGACTTCAAAATGATGACCACCAAAAACAAGGAGGTAAAGAGAAGACAGGAGAGCACCGTTATACATTTACAAAACACACAATTTCAAAGAGAAAGAGTTTTCAAAATCTAGATTAAAAAAAGACAAATTATACATAAGTATTTTATATGAGCGCCGTTGGCCTCGGCTTAAAGGGTTGTCTCACTAAAATTGTTTTCCTCCCCCTCAGCCCTTTTTTTCTTGGTTTACTTTAAATTTCAGGGAAATTTACTGGTTCCCAAAGGCTGCAGTAGAAGCCGGGTCGTAGCTTACAACCATTGCTGGCGCCTGTCGGGAGAGTCCACAGGTCTTGCTATAAAAACCAGGCGGGGCACCCTTCATGAGAGATTGAACGGTCTGTAGCTATGAAACCCATGCGGCGCCTATCAGGAGAGATCCACGGGTCTGAGCTATAGCAATCATGCGGGCAGCCTTCATGAGAATCACACGGGTTTTTGGCTTTATGACCTAGGAGCTGATGTAGCCATACAAGAGGGGATCTGGGAAAATAAGTAGGACACTTTTAAATGGAATATAAAAGTCATTGTTTTTGTAAGGTCTTTACATAGAAAGCAGCGATCCCTGATGAGAAAACCCCTTTAAGAGGGTGTCCAATGGAACTGTTAGATTTTTGTTTTAAATTAATTGTTCCTGTAAGGGTGGGTTTTTAAAAATACGATATTGTATATCCCTGGGGTATCGTAAAGGGTTTTTTGTGAAAAAAAGACCCCCCAAGAACGCGACAAAATAAAAGGGAAAAAATAGCAGTGTGCCCTTTTGGGGGATACATTTTCTCTATTTCTCATGCATACACTTATTTTACGGCAAATAGCTTATTTATTATCCCAAGGGGTTTGTAGGGGTATTTGCTCCAGTCCTTTTTTATTGGTCCCCAAACCCGAGGCGTTGCGGGTCCTAAAACACCCGGGGCCGGCCTTTTGTTTTTTTCGCGCCTATTTAACTCGGATATTTTTAACAGAGAAAAACCTTGTGTTCCCCTGTCACTAATTTTCTCCACCCACACAAACCCTTTTCCCCCTTCACATCACACAGTAAAAATCCCCAAATGAAAATTTACTTTTTTCCAGAACTTCTCACCTTCAAAGCCCAAATAACCCCAAAACAGTCACCAAAAATCCCCGTACATGGAACAAAACTACCAAACAAGTGATTGTGCTAAAAACACTCCTAAAAAACCCCGACCCAAAACTATTACTATTTAAAGGGCCAATTAATCCTCCGACCCTGACCGAACGCACCCCCCATGTGATACCAGTGTAACAGGCTCTGATTACTATCCACGCCGTACAGCTATTATGGTAGATTTAAATTTTTATGTAACTCGCAGGGCATATAAGGATTACCCGCATTTTCATTTTGTAATCAGGAGACGTCTTTTCTGATCGCAACGTTTATTTCCCCTTTTCTTTTCCATCCCGGTTCCACCTTTATGCTATTGCTCCCCCGGGCCCAAAACTCCCGAGGATTTGGACACAATACTTTGAATCCTCACATTCCAGCAACTCCTTAATTATTGGTATAGCAGTCCCCTCAGTTAGGTATATAGGGGCACTGAAGCATTATGGGGCCACAGGCAGGTATATGGGGCCACAGGCAGTATATGGGGCCACAGGCAGGTATATGGGGGCCACAGGCAGGTATAAGGGGGCAATGAGGCAGAATATAGGGGCACTGAGGCAGTATATAGGAGCACTGAGGCAGGTATATAAGGGCACTGAGGCAGTATATGGGGGCACTGAGGCAGTATATGGGGGCCACAGGCAGGTATAGGGGGGCACAGGCAGGTATAGGGGGGCACAGGCAGTATATGGGGCCACAGGCAGGTATATAGGGTCATTGAGGCAGTATTTTGGGGCCCCAAGGCAGTATATGGGGGCACTGAGGCAGTATATTAGGGGCCCGGCAGGAAATAGGGGGCCAAAGGCAGTATATAGGGGGCACAGGCAGTATATGGGTCCACAGGCGGGAAATTTATAGGTCTTTTGAGGCAGTAAAATGGGGGAATTGAGGCAGTATATGGGGGCCACAAGCAGTGTATATAAGGGCACTAAAGGCAGTATATGGGGGCAATGAGTCAGTATATGGGGCCCCAGCGGGTTTTATAGGGGGGCACAGCAGGTATATGGGGCACAGGGTATATGGGGCAAGCAGGAATATAGGGGCAACAGGCAGGAAGATAGGGGCACAGGCCACATATGGGGGCCACACGCAGGGATATGGGGGCCACAGGCAGGGATATGGGGGCACAGGCAGAAAGGGGGCACAGGCAGTATATAGGGCCAAGGCAGGTATAAAAGGGCCCAGGCAGCATATGGGGCCACAGGCAGCATTATAGGGGCACAGGCTATATAGGGGGCCCACAAAACGGGGGTTATAGGGGCCACAGGCAAGCATAAGGGGGTCACAGGCAGCAATAGGGGCACAGGCAGCATATGGGGGGGGCCACAGGCAGGCATTATAGTGCCACAGGCAGTATATAGGGCACTGAGGAAGGTAAACGCTAATAAAAATAAACAATATTAATACTCACTTAACTCCCCCGGTGAGCGCGCTCCGTCCTCTTCAGCCCGCGCTCCTCCGGCACCCTCCTCGGGCGCACGGCCTATGACCGCTGTGCGCCCGAGGACAGGCAACTTTCCGCATGAATGTGATGTCATCGCGACACTGCCGGCTGAGGCGCACGGGCCCGTGCCGGGTCCTCAGCGTTTTTGTGAGGACCCGGCAAGCCTCGGGGTGTAGGACCTGCGGGCCCCGACACTGTCTGCGGGGCGGGAGCGCTCGCTCTCTGCCCCGCAATAGCCCTCGCTGTGTGGTGCGTCTGCGACGCACATGCAGCTGAAGAGCCAGTCGGGCTCCAGGCCCAGCGCAGAGGCCTGGAGCCCGGGAGACTCGGGGCACAGGGGGTTTTATTCGGGGCCCGAGCCCCGAATAAAACAGCCTAGCGACGCCCCTGCCCAAACGGATACCTTGAACCAATGTAATATCGTACTGTGAACCCACCCAAAGTGCTTGTGGTGTTTGGGGGGCCCAGTGCACAGCTCTGCCCGGGGGCCCATGATGGTGTTAAGACGGCCCTGACAGCAACTTAGCAATAAGAAGGGTGGAACCATTAAAGGCACATATGGGTCAGCTAGCCTCTTTACCTCCTTTCCCCAGCTTACTACTCAGTCTAGTCGACATCCTGCCTTCAGTGCAAAATAAAACTTCTCTCATTGTCCCTTTCCTCAAACAGAGAAGCTCCTGTCCTTTCTTTACAGCGATTCATACATGTTCTCCTGCTATTATTTTGTAGCATGCACTGAGCTTAGTAGTCAGCATGAGTATGTAGGAGAGATGACTGCAGACACATTCCAGGGCTGAGCAGGGCTGTCTTTTTCACTAAGCACGGTAGGCAGTTGCCCAAGGGCCTCATAATCATAGTGGCTCTAGGTAGTCAAAGATATGGTGGATATGTTTGTTCCTTGTATGCTGGTGTTATTTGGTAACAGGATAACTGTCATTTAGAGGTATCATACATAGAAGTCTTATGGCAATTTGTATGTGTTTATATAAATACATCTTTACAGACCCTGACAACTCTTGTAAACACACAGATAAGGACCAGTAGCTCGGCGGATGCCCAGAGACAGAAAAATACTAAATATATGATATATTTCAAAGTGCATTTCTGCTGTCGGTTATATAAATATGGAAATATAAGGCTCTTAGCCATTTTTGATCAACAACTGTGAAAGCCAAACCACCAATGGCAAGATGGCCTCAGTTCGGATGGGAATCTGCTCTTAATACACAACCTCACCTCTCTTGGTGGCTTTCCAGGTCTCCATATATTTCAGGACATGAGGGTCCCTGCTACACTCTATTCGGAATAAAAATAGCCAATGTTTTGGGGCTGGTCTACTGGATGAAAATGGGTACAGTTGTGTTTGTTTGAGAGTGATAAAAGATTTGGCCTGGTGTGATGTCATGTGTTTGGGCAGGGCCCAGTGTACTGCTTTGTCTAGGGGCCCATAATGCTTTAAAGACGTCCCTGGGGCTGAGATCAGATCAGGAAGTATACAGGAGGCTGGGATGGATGAGGAGAGTTATGGCCCTCAGTGCTTTATAGGGTCTTAAGTCCAGTGCACTGCACACAAAGAAAGTGTATGTGTGTGTTATGTATATATTATGTAGGTAATGTGTTTATATGTGTATAAAGTATGTGCATAACATTTCTATATGCACTTATTGTGTATATGAGTGTGTAATGTTTATATACACTCATACATAGTAGATAAGCATAATGTGTGCATGCATGTGGATTAAATATATTTATGTGTTCCTATTTTTTATATGTTTGTATATGTGCAATATGTGCCACATGTATGAAAACTGTCTAGGATAAGAATTCAATTTGTTGCCCATAGCAACCAATCAGAGCACCCCTCTCATTTCATATAGTACACTGGAAAAATGAAAGAGGAGCTCTGATTGGTTGCTATGGGCGACAGAGTGAATTTTAGATCTAGACAATTTTCATACTTGTGGCCTTATTTGCATATATCTGTTTAATTTCTAAATCCATGTACAATGTAAATATTGATGTGGATTGTGGAGTTGTATATTTTATATACAGATGTAGCAAGAATAAACTTCACAGATAACACAACATAATATCATGGCACAGGAAATCATCTCAACTTTTTCAGTGTTTTTCTATAGCCTTTGTTGTGCTCTAAGAATAGAAAGCATGAAAAGCTATGATATCAAGGTAATCTATTCTTATATGTAGGGGGAGCATGTAAGGATGACAGCATAAATATATCCTGCTCAGGGGCCCTTTGTTGTCAGTTTTCCTCTCTTTCTTTTTATCTTTTCTGTCTAGCAAATACCATTTCTCTGAATCCAGTCCCCAAAATTGTCTAGTCAGCTTTCCATTTCATCTATTCAATTTTTTAGATAAATCTGTTTCTGAGAAAATAAGCATTTCATGTGGCTGCAAATACAATGCCACATAGATTATCACCTAACTTTTTTAAATACCTTAAAAGGTTGTGTAGTAAAGTTATAGGATAATGGACACAAACAAGAGGACAAATGTACTAATACAACTGCAACAGAATTGGTGTTCATTCTTTGTAACACATCTAGTATGTATTAAAGACAGTTTGACACATTTTTCACCTCACTCACAAGGTAGTATGGTTTAGTGGTAAAGAGGCATAGCTAAGCAGAAAGTGGCAATGGCATTCATCAGGTGCCAAACATTTGTTTCAAAATCTTACTGTGGTTATTGGTGTAAACTAAGCCAACTTATAGATAGTGTAAAGTTCGATGACGGTGTCTAAAGATGTACCAAAGTTATCAAACAGCATGAGCAACAATGATGCATTTGGTGTGTTCTTAGACTGACTACTCTAAGTAGGAAGACCTACATGTGTAAGAATAACAAAGGAGAAGATATCTCCTTGAGGAGAGCACCGAACGAACATATTGCTGAGTTATGTATTGCCTTTTCGCCCACTACTAAGCATCTGCATATCAACAAAAGCATCCAATTTATGTTTCCTAACAGCTTTAGATAGACTACTTTCCCTCTGGTGGTGCTGAAGGGAATTTTAACACTTGCTTCCTAGTTCTACTACACATTACTGAATAACCCAATAGTATGACACCTTGTGATCAGCTACAGTCTGTTGATAAGATACTGAATTGTATGTTAACATATTAACAGGGCCCCATGCGCTCAGCATATGACAAAATCCTGGGTTTACATGTGTTAGCCTTTGTTTTGTGTTACTTTTTTTACTCTATAGGAAAACATCTCCTTTTTTGCTTTCATAAATTGTATACATACGTGCATTATGCTCTTTTTTTTTTTTTTTTTTTACAATGGAAGTTAACGGGATTCTCCCATCATGCTGTTTCTCAAAGTCACAGGCAGCTTCATACTCAGTGATTAGCATATTTAGCTTCTCTGTAACTAGCTGAGAGAATTACAGAAACATAACTGCCAGAGATTTAATCTGTAAGTAAACACTACAGACCAATGAGGAGCATAAGCAATTGCTATTCAAAGGTAATTAATCTAATTTAGTTAAAGATAAAGACTCTGCTTCTCTGACCATAGTGACACCAATCCCTGCTCTATGTCTAATCAGTAAGGGAGATATAACCTTTGTGTGCACTCAGAACACATTAAATCTCTTATCTCCTGACCAGGGGAATATCAAAAGAGCAATCTATTTAGTAACTCTTCATTTAACTGTCCCTACATATCAAATGAGCAATGTATTTAGTAACTCTTCATTTAACTGTCCCTACATGTTGAAATGTAACCATTGTTATGAGAAAACCCCTTTCATGGAAGGAAAACACCACCATATGCCTTCACGGTAGCATACATTTCAACTGAAAGACAGAAGTATATGGTTATAACAAAGTTTAGTTTAAAGGTGATATCATGGGTTTCTATGTTGTCTGTTCCTAGAGCACAACTAAAGCCATTGGAAAGCATTTAAAAAGCTGAGATAACATTCTGTGCTGTCTTATCATGGTGCATCATGTATCAAGTTTATCCTCACTAAATCTGTATATCAGGGATTGATCCTGACGTACACCTGTGACAGGAGGATAAAACAATGTGTGCACACAACTTTATCCTCAGGGAACCCTTCTAACAAAAATGTATTGTCTTAAGCGAACAAGCCCTTTAATAATAAATCTGTCTAGTTTGGCTTTGATACTCCCCTGCCACTATATCATTGCATATCATGGCAGATTTGTCATTCAGGACAATATAAACACAGATTGAACATACTTTTCTTAGTTGTGGCAGTCATATTAATTGTCACCTTCTTTTCACAGAAACAAATGTAACTATGAGAGCCAAAGTATAGTTTCCAGCAAGATGATAGAGGAGGATATTTCAAGGACTTATACTTACTGATGACATTTTTTAGGTTGATATAATTTTAGGGTGAAATACCTTAGCGCATCACTGTGAAATAAATACATAAGAATAAAAAAAAATGGAATGTACTGTTTTTGTAATTAAACAAAGTAATGCAGTTTAAATATTAAAGATCCTCTTGTAAAAGCAGTTACCAGATTGAATGGTACACATTTTAACTTCTTTGGTTAAATTCTCAGTTGCTTTTTATTTTACTTAAAACAGACTGTTAAGAAACCGCTATTTCCATATTGATGTGGAATTTTCATTTACTTTGTTAATTATTTGTATAACAACTTTTTTTGTGTAAACCACCCATTATAACACTTAATGCCTTATAAACAGTTAAAAGAGTTTTATAATGTGTAATTACTATTTATTGAGTATTTAACAAAATGTACACTCATTAGTATCTTACATAGTGTGTTTTAATTTAGTTAACACAATTATATAATTACATATTTTTGGTACCAGTTATGAATGAATGTCACAAAATACTTCAACCAGACGTTCAATCAAAGAACAAATCTATTTACAACAATATGTGTGTAAGATAAACTTACAACAATCAGCATCAATCAATTACATCCTGCTAGGATGCATACAATCTCCATCCAAATTTGCATGAATTATATGTACAATAAATTGAATTATTTTATTGTGCATCATTTCAAAATTATCTCAATTAGCTTCACTATACAATAAGACAAATCAGTAATGTGACATAATTAATTTACTTTTGCCCAAGGCAATGTTCACGCTTGAGTTCAGGAATGTTCAAATGTAAATATAGAAGATGCTTAGTTATACCAGAGAGGTTATTTCTCTTTTTTGTGCATGTGGTAATTCATGTTCAAAATGTATAGGAAGTATAAGTAATTGTGTCATTCCACATAAGCTTTAAGTAATAGCCATGTAACTTTAGATGCCTAGTTATTATGCATCTGTTCAGACTATTTTATTGGCTTGTTATTACAAGCAGCAGTATATTCTATTACATCAAAGTGATGTCACATCTTAGAATTACAATATAAACTGGTACGATGTATCAAATTGTGTTATGAGACATATAAACTGGTTGTACCATGAAAAACATTTATAAGTTATCCACAGTGATCGATGATAAATGTCTGATGCCTAATGGTCTTGCTTATCACTAAAATAGGGTTCTTGTCCTTCCTTGCTGCGCTCGTGAAATATGCCCATTGCTGCTCCATTCAAAGTCTATGGAAGCTAAAGAAATTGACAAGGAGTTGGGACTCCCATTTTGGAGATCGCTGTGGTTCTCCACTGTGGGACCTCTAGCAATCAGACATTTATCACCTATTCTGTGGATAAGTGATAAATGTTCTTTGTGGTACAACTCCTTTTAATGTCTCATGACACAATTTGATACAATGTACCATTTTATATTATTATTCTAACGGGTTGTCATTGCTAATAAAGCATTTAAGATGTGATCGGGTTTTCAAATCAAAAATCAATTGAAGGTACTGATATACAGGGATCCAGGGATTATTTCAATGCAAGCATTTTGAGAGACACAGAAGTATACAGCATTGGCATATGCCCAAAATGTCTGACCAACTCCCCTCAAGTTCCCCTTCATCTGCAAGAATACATCAGCCAATCAGTTTAAACCATGAAATAACCAGCTAGTTCCTATTCGCTTTTATGAACCTAACATAAGCATAGGCAGAACACCTCTGACGTGTTTCTACTGGGAAAGACTCTTGTTCTTTGTTTTACTTCTAAGTTAATTTACAACCTTTTCTGACTGAGTATATTCATTCAAAAATATGAAGGATTAATATTATTTACCTTAAAGAGGGAGTCCAATTTATTAAAAGTACAGTACAATAGAGTCATGGTGGGGAACAATTTTTCTTTTCCCATTATCCCCGTGTCTCTCTTACTTTGTGTCTTCTTTGATCTAAGTGACCTTTTCTTTAATGTTTCCCTTATTTCTTTGGCCATCATTCCTGTTTAATGTTCTGTACAAACACTTACCTGTTTTCTCCCTTTTTTTCTTTTTTTTTTTCTTTTTTATCCTTCCCTTCTTCTTCTTCCTGTTATCTCCTCCCTATTTATCTTACACTCATTTGTTTTACACTCTCTATATACATCCTGTATGCTCTCTCCAATTTCTTCAGCGTTCATTTGTCTTTCCTCAGCATCATATTAGATCCCTGCTCTTCATCAATGCCTGCACGGAGTTTCCACACATGCGCACTAGTTCGCTATCTCATCAGACCTCTCCCTATCTCTGTGCGTGCGCCATTTCCAACGCATGCGCACTTCATTCTTGCCTCTGGTATAACAAAGCCTTATAGCTTTCACCATGTTTCGCTCCTTGGATCCATGATAGATGTTCCTACATTTATTCCATATGTAAAGAGAAAAAAGAGAGAGGGGGCGCACAATAGTGTTATACCGTAAAAAGTAGACTGTAATGGTGAAAAAGAGTTGGACTCTCACCTTGGAGTGTTGTGCTATTAATGTAGAGGCACAACACTCTTATGCACTTACAGGGCTATTTATATTCCGTAGCACTTAGTACGGCAGCTGCTGGTCACTGAAGCTCCGCTCCGTTGTCCGGTGGGAGATAGACGCCAATAGGAAAAGAAAAAATTGACCCGGCGCACGTGCAAAGTAAAAAAAAGCCCGAGCTAAAGGCTTTTAAATAAAATAGCTTTTATTCTTAAAAATGCAGGGGAGTTACCCTTGCAAGATTAAAAACAAGACAGTAGGACTTGACGCGTTTCGCGCGAGCACCCGCGCTTCATCAGAAGTATACAATACATCAAGTTAAGACAAGGTATATATAACAATACATGGATTGTAATAGTTCAAAGGTGTGTTAGGTGGATGACGTGTAGCTTACGGGTGATTCAGTGATGTTAACGAAGAATCATAGACAAACCAAAATTGTTTTTTTTTTTTGGATGAGGAGGTGTCCAATCAAAGAGATTTCAAGACACGGGAGGAAGAGTCCTCGGATAGGAGGAAGCAGCTGTCAGTCAAGAGAGAAAAGAGAAAACAAAAGGGGAAGAGACGACATAACCCGTTGAAAAAAATGAGTGGTTAAAGACAGAACAGAAATGTCTACTTATAAATATGCAGTGCGTGTTTAAAACTAAAATAGGCTGTCAACCTTTATTATGCTGGCGCTTAAGATTCTCTAGGTTGAGAAGAGACAAGAAAAATTTCATAGTTCTTATAATAAACAGATTGGTTGAACTATTTGTGTAGTAGGAAGAATAAACCAATGAAAGTGAGTAATTCAGAGGCGGGGGGTGAGTTTTGAAACAGCCACATGAGGACTGGAAGTATGGGCAGAGTAGTGATTGGTATGTTACAGATCGCGGGATGGTATATTGCGGACAATCAAGAGGGAGGAGCTACTTCTCTATGGAGAAAATGCAGTAAAAAAGTATATGCCTGTTAAAGGATACTGTGATTGGTGGTGCAAACTCGCGGGACGATATAAATGGTCCAACTCACAAGAGGAGCTACTTCTTTATGGAGAAATGCATGTAAAAAAATATGACTGTAGAAAATGCTGTGATGTTGAGTTTAAATTGCGGGAGGTTCGATGAGTTGAACCAATCAAAGGAGGCAGCTACTCTCCTATGGAGAAATTACATGTATAAATCGCTTGCTAATAAGAGGTAGATCTCACAGTCTAAATTGGACTGGTACAGATATATAAATCCTTTTAGGAAGATCTCTTAAAGAAATAGTTCTAATAAGAAACTCCACTCAATAAATTGTGTGCCTTTGCTTTTATCTAAACTTCTATGACGGCTGATAAATTACATGAATGCTTGTGATTGGTGTTGTAAGCAGGGGGAA
Organism: Phyllomedusa bahiana; assembly: GCA_025379985.1. NCBI lineage: Eukaryota > Metazoa > Chordata > Amphibia > Anura > Hylidae > Phyllomedusa > Phyllomedusa bahiana. The sequence goes on from JAODAL010025251.1 coordinate 22,549, forward strand.
AGTATAAATAGAATAATCACAGAAGGAAGCTACTTCTTATAACAAAATACATATAAAAATAATGGTTGGGAATAGAACTCCCGGTCTCGGTTAGACTGGTAGGAAGTAAAAATATTAGTCCTGAATAAAACACATAATAATACTGTGTTACAGTGGTTAGGTAAAATAGCTCAATATTAAGGAATAGAACTCCCAGTCTCAGTTAGACTGGCCGCCCTATTATCTCAAGGATAAACTCAATCACCAGTCAGTTATCCCATTACCTCGATTTACACCTACAACCCTTTGTCACTAATCTTCAGAGCTACCTTAGAGACTTCCGGAAAAAACTTTAATCAATTTTATATCAGATACTCCCCACCCAACAGGGATAACATTTTGGATTTCAGCAGATGTTCTCCGCTCTTTATTCAAACATCCCAACACAACATTGGCATTAGCCGTGTTAGTGAGATATTGATACGATCCTTCATAACTTCCACAAAAAAAAGACTTTCTAATAAAAGGGTTTAAAGTAATATTAGAGATAACTTTTTCCCCAACCATTAGCCGCCAACTTACAGGCAGATTATGGGACGGCATGGGGTACGAGGGTTGTCCCATAGTATGCGAAAATACTTTATGGGGCCTTCAGGCCAGATATTTATATGACCAAACCACCTTATCCCAACAAATATCCCTTTACAAAAGATTCATTGTTGGATCTTTTCTTAGTTTCGGTCGGGGCCACCCCGATGCACCCAAATATTCTTTAATCATTTAAACCACAATAATAATGGAATCCTGATTTGTTGCCAAAACAAGTACAGAGAATATAGAGTTCCTCGACCTGAACATTTCTCTAAACCAAGGAACATTCATCACCACCACTTATTTCAAGTCCGTTGATAGCAATACCTACTTAAATTTCAAAAGTGCACACCATAAACCCTGGTTATGTAACATTCCCTACGGCCAGTATAAAAGAATAAGAAAAAATTGCACCAACGATACAGATTGTGCCCGTCAAATTAACATTTTAGAGATCAGATTTAGAGAAAAGAAATACCCTGAACATCTACCACAGAATGCAAAAGAAAGGGTCCAGAATCTATCCCAGAAAGAATGCCTGGAAAAAAGAACCAAAACGGAGGAAAGAAATACTTCAAAGATCCAATTTTCATTAATCACACAATATAACACCTCAAGGGCCAAGGTCAGGAACACCTTAGACCAATATTGGTACATTTTGAAAAAAGATCCTTTTTTGGGACCTCTCCTACCAGAAAAGCCGGGCATCATCTATAGGAGAAAACTTGGTAGCCCCTAGTTGTATTAAGGACCCTTCAGAGATTCCGAATACATCTCATCCCGTCCGGGCAGTTCCCCCTGTGGCTCATCCCCATGCCTATGCTGTTTAAGCATCTGCACTAGCACACAGATCACTTCTCACGCCACCAAAATATCATAACCAATCAAATATGAACTGAATTGCAAAAGCTCTCATGTCATCTATGTCATCGAAAGTATCTGCAATGTCCAATATGTGGGTAGAACCTCTCGACCTTTACATCTTTGCCTTAATGGCCACCGAGCATGCATTAAGCGAGGGGACATGCTTCAGAGTGTCTCCCTTCATTGTAACGAGTTCCACCAGAGAGATTTCAAAGTTATAAAAATCACCCCGGTAGACACTATCCCCTCCGAACAACCAAATCGTTTACAAGCCCTCCAAAGAGGGAAATGTTTTGGATCTATAGGTTACATGCTTTGTCCCTGAACGACGCCACAGAACGTATTTATTAGGAAAGAAAATAATATGACTAATAAGATCACAGCCACAGGATTTTTATATAAGTATATATATACTCTTTTTAGATCAATAGCAAGTACACAAAGTCTACAATGTATAATTGTGAGCTGCTGGCAATCCAACTGACTAACAGTGGTTCCGTCTTTCAATGGTGGCTCGCTTGGACCCCCCGCAGCCTACATTTCTAACCATAGCATTTAATATTCCTTTAGCCGTCATAGGGCTTCATTGTGATATATATGTGCAATAATGTATCGATTCTTATGTAAAAACACACTATTCCACAAGTGGTACTTGCTTTCGAGCTATTTTATTTATTATTTGTGATTTAGGAACATTTATATGAGACTGGGAGTTCTATTCCTTAATATTGAGCTATTTTACCTAACCACTGTAACTCAGGATTATTTATGTGTTTATTCAGGACAATTTTTTACCTTCCTACCAGTCTAACTGAGACCGGGAGTTCTATTCCCTACCAATTTTTTATATGTATTTTGTTATAGAGAAGTAGCTCCTTCTGTGATTAGTCTATTTATACTTTCCCCGGTTTACATCACCAATCACAGCATTCCATGTATTTTCAGCCGTCACAGAGTTATATATATGCAAAGACACACATTTTATTGAGTGGAGTTCTTATTAGAACTATTCTTTTAAGAGTTCATCTAAAAGGATTATATATCTGTACCAGTCCAATTTAGACTGTGAGTTCTACCTCTTAGTTACAAGCGATTTTTTACATGTATTTCTCCATAGAGAAGTAGCTCCTCATGTGATTGGTTCACTCATACCTCCCGCAATTTAAACTACCACACAGCATTTTCTACAGTCAGATTTTTTACATGCATTTCTCCATAAAGAAGTAGCTCCTCTTGTGATTGGTCCATTTATATCTCCCGCGATTTGCACCACCAATCACAGTATCCTTTACAGGCATATACTTTTACATGCATTTCTCCATAGAGAAGTAGCTCCTCTCGTGATTGGTCCGCTTATACCTCCCGCGATCTGTACCACCAATCACAACTCTCCCCATTCTTCCAGCCCTCATTGGCTGTTTCAAAACCACCGCCTCTGAATTTCTCACTGTTCATTGGTTTATTCTTCCTACTACACTATAGTTCAACCAATCATGTTTTTTATTAGAACTATGAAATTTTCTTGGCGCTTCTCAACCTAGAGATTTTAGCGCCGCATATTTTCAAACTTTATAAGCCCCACCATTGGTGCGGTTTGTATTATCCACCCCTTCTCCTATTGGTCGCCACCTTCCCATTCACGTATATGGGGTTTTCAGGGACTTATCTACATCCACTGATATTTACACATCCCGCCGTGATTTATCTACATCACGGACTTACATATTATAGGTTCACAGCCTATTTAGTTTTCTAACACTGCATATTTATAAGGACCTTTTCTTCTTTTCCACAGCATTTTTTCAACGGTCTGTCGTCTCTTCCCCTTTTGTTTTCTCTTTTCTCTCTTGACTGACAGCTCTTCCTCCTATCCGGAGGACTCTTCTTCCCGTGTCTTTCAATCTCTTTGATTGACACCTCCTATTCCAATGTTCTTTGATCTTCCCAGTAACATCACTGATCACCCGTATCTCCATGTCATCCACCTAACACACCTTTGAACTCATTACAATCCATGTATTGTTATATATACCTTGTCTTAACTTGATGTATTGTATACTTCTGATGAAGTGCGGGTGCTCGCGCGAAACACGTCAAGTCCTACTGTCTTGTTTTTAATCTTGCAAGGGTAACTCCCCTGCATTTTTAAGAATAAAAGCTATTTTATTTAAAAGCCTTTAGCTCGGGCTTTTTTTACTTTGCACGTGCGCCGGGTCAATTTTTTCTTTTCCTATTTACATTTATTCCACTTACCTTTTCCCCATTTGTTTTTCTGCATGTCTAGATGATTAGCGATATTAACATCAGCACATATACATGTCCTTACAATGACATATCTTGATGCCACATATGATTGTGTATATATATTTGGCAGCTCATATTCTTTTAATGGTTGTTTTGCATGGTGATTTTTTCATACTATGCACAGTGTGTATTGTCAGTTCTTCATACAAAACCCCACACTCATGTGTTTATTTGTATATTTTGTAAATTACTGCATACACCTTGTAATTTATTGTATACATTTGTAATTATTTGTATTTTTGTAGATTTTGACATTTCTGTTATTTTCCACAATGACATGTTTGAAAAAGGTCCATGACCGAAACATCACCTAAACTGTCACAACAACAATCTGTCTCTTTTGGAGCTTTTGGATATACGTTAAATAAACTATCTTATGGGCATTTACATTTTGTAGTGCTGTCTACTATCTATACTATAATCATGGAGATCCTATCCAATACCGACTAGCACCCAGTCATCGGATATGCCCTTACTTTGTAGTAAGGCAGTGTTCATGTCAGGGCTAGGTTGCGCTCAGGCTGCAGGGATCAACAGGCTGCAGCAGCTGATTTGTGACCCCACCCTGATACACATGTTGCTGGCTTCTCTGTGAGTGACAGACGCCCAGCCACTCCGGACAGGGGGCGTGTCGCACCAGCCAATGGGAGGACCCGGAGGCCGCTCCAATCAGCTGCAGGGGCCGTATCCGGGAATCACTTTTAATCTCCCTGGAGGCGGGTCGGGCCCCTGTATATTTCCGGGCTCCCTTCTACCGGGCTTTGCTTTTTATTTACCCGGGTTCCCTTTACCTGGGTTTGTGTAGGGTTTTTTTTTCCCCCCTTGGTTCTTTTTGGGTGGCTGGCTTCCCGATTTTTTGCCGGCGTTACTTTTTTTCCCCTCCGCGCCCCACACTTTTAGCACGCAGGGACTTCCCCCCCATTTTGCCGTCTGTCCTGGGCAACTAAGTGCAGGGACAGGGGCTGGGGTCCAGTCGGGGCTCACTTTTACATCCCTTACTGAATTATCGCGCCAAAACCCTTTACGCTCACCCCACTATGAACCCCATGACACTCTGTAAAGCAATAAAAGGGCAACCCACAGCCCAAAAATCGGCGCGGGGGTAGAACAGCAGGAGTCTCCCCCAGCAGAGGGTCACTGCACTACCTTCCCCCCTTTGGGGCCCCCTATCCAGTTCCTGACAGGTTTTTCAGGCAACAGGAAGGCCTTTTGGCATTTAGAAGGGTTTGGGCTTGTTTTTTGGGCTTCACCACGCCCTGGGGCAATAAGAGCAAAGAGGGGAATTTTTATTCCCTACTTAAACCCCCCACGGGAGGGGGCATTCTTTTATGGCCGATTCCTAAAATTGTCTTTCTGGGACGGGTTCTTTGCCGCCTTGGGGGTATTTTTTGTGACCTGGATAGGAAGTTTGGACGAGGCTCAGTGACCACTTGAGGCGGTAAAAAACGGGGGGTTTGCTCTAATTTCTCGCTGTTTTTCCGCTGGGGGGAAACCAGCTCAGATGTCAAATTTAGACTGGGGTTGCTGACCATGTAAGGATTTTATGGTGGCTTACCCTACCCCTGGTATTTAATGGGGCTATGGCTCAGCCCCCCCATCTGGACAGTTTGTTTTGGGAGAAGATTCGGAAAAGGGCCCCCCATTTTGTCCCCCTTCAAAACCCCACTGTTTCCGAATAACACCGGGGCCCATGCAGGGGGGTTTCTTGGGAAATTTTTTGCCAGAAACCGTAAAACGTCTCGACGACCAGGGACTATGCTTCTACTTGGGCGAGGAAGGGACAGGCATGGGGAGTGCCCCAAAAGGGAAAGACCAGGCAGAAACTCCACCGCCTAGGGTTTTGCAGGAAGATCCCTGGCGAGCAGGTATTTCCATTGTATCCAAAAAAATTGCTGCCCCATTAAGGTCTCATACTTGTTTTTGCCCGGGTTTTGGGGAAGCTTTTGTGGATCCGGGGGTCGCGTGAATTTTATAAAAACGCCCTTCAAAAAACCTTAAAAAACTTGGGACTCCCCTTTGGAGAAATGTTGGGGGGGAAATCATACTACAAAATTTGTAGTCTGTTTTATCATAGAGGGGCTGCCCGGGATGGGTGTGGGCTGCCCGGCTTGAGATAGAGAGGGGAATTGATTCTAACAAAGTGGAATTCGTTTGAATTTCGGGGAAAACTTGGGTTCTGAACAAGTCGAAGTTTGGGGTATTTCGGGGGTGAAGAAGTGTGCTTTTTTATGATAAAATGGCTGCAAGACATGGCGTTACATGGGGGAAACACTTGGGAGGGAAGAAGGCATTCCCCGATGACATGTGCAGAGATAAGCCCAAACAGAGACCGGGGGGAAACTGTGACGTCACCGCACTATACAATCCGGGGCGACGTGGGACTCCACCCTCTCACTGTACTGATCAGGGAAGGTGCCTGCGCGGGTGATTTTGATAGCCACTGAAGAACTGATTTTTACACAGCAATTTTTTGTGGGGTTGTCCTCGTTTATTTAGAGACTGCTTTTTTAAGTTTTTATTTGATTTTTTTTGGGGGGATTGGGTCTGAAGTCCCGGTGTGTCCACTGCTGTCATATACATTTTAATGCTATCTGCTCACAGCCATTGAAAATTTCCCAAAGGGGGATTAAAACCGTTCCTTATATTATTTAAAAAAAAACAGGTTTTACAAAACAAATACCACTTCATTTTTGCTGTCAATTTTTGCGCAATTTTCTTTTCCCGGGGTTTTAAATTAGCATTTTTTTTTCTGCTGTGGTACTCCAAAAACCCCTTTTTTACCGCCCAACAATTACAATTTTCCTGTCCCTAATACAAGCAAAGGTTAATTCAATTTTTTCTCTTTTTTTGTAGCATAAAAACACGCAATTTAAACGAAAAAAGCTAGTAGTTTGGCTGCTCAAATTTTTTTGGCAATTTACATCCAGGGGTTAATTAAATTTGTTTTTCGCTGTGGTGACCCAAGAAACCCTTTTTTCCCGCCCAAAAATTTCAATTTTCCTGAACCATAATTCACAAGCAAAGGTTAATTACAATTTTTTTTTCTTGTTGTGTATTCGAAAACACGCAATTTGTAACACGCTACAAAGCTGTAGTTTGTGGCTGCTCAATTCTTTTGCGCATTTTACTTTCCAGGGTTAATTTAAGCGTTGTTCGGGCAGTTGTACTCAAAAAAGAAACTTGCTTTTCCCCGCCACAGTAGAAATTCTGTAGCATAATTCATATCCGAAGGTTAATTAAGCTGTTTGTGCTTTTATATTCAGTAAATAACAGAGTTTTTTTAAACATACAAGTCAATTTTTCCTGCCAATTTGTGGAGCGCAATTTTAAATTTTCCAAAGGGGTTTTTACCAAGCTTTTTTACTGGGTTCATTTGGAGTCAATACAGGGTGTGTATTTATCCATATACAATATCTTCATCAAAACAGTGTCTGTACCATTTAGAACAAACAGTATGTCAGACAGAGGTGGCAGGCTCTTCACCTGCGAGTGGCAGAGGCACAAACATTCCAGGCCCAGGTCACAGCACAGCAAGGGGGGCGTCGCAGCAGGGTCACTCGGTGAGGCCACAACTGCCGCTGTCATCTAGCGGGCCGTTGTGTTGTTCAGCAACCCAAGGGTTCTTGATTGGTTGACTAGGTCATCCACTTCTCCCAGATGACATCTGACAACCCCAGTCAAGAGTCGGTGGGAACGTCAGACATAACCCTTAGTTGGGCATGGCCCGGGAGGGGGGTCAGCGGCCCTCACCTGTCCTCAACCCCCCTCTGGGCCCATCCGGTTCCCTCGCCAGAGATCTACTATGTGGGCTGGGGTCAGCGCCAAATATAAAGCGTGGTGAAAAAAATTGAGGAGGGCAGTAAACAGCTACTTGGCAGCGAAGAAATGGGGCCAATATCCCCGCTTTGCAGTAGGCGGCAAAGTATAGATGTGGAGAGTGGCATGGGAGGTCATGTTGTGAGGAGTCAGCCTCTGCATACCAAGACCGGTGATGAGGACAGCAGTGACGATGAAACACAAATAGTTGATGATGTAGCCGACCGCACTTGGGAGCCGGGTGAGGCAAGGGCTTCATCATCGCCAGGAGAAGAGGGCATCAGCTTGCGCGTCAGGCAGCGGTGCAGCCAGCAAGTGGGTTGTGTGGCCGTTAGTCAGCAGCATAGCAGCAGTGTTATGTCGGGAGCTAATCGGCCACGTGGTAAAAAACCCGCTTCGCAGGTACAATAAAGTAGCGTCACAGGGGCTCAGCGAGGCAGCGGCGGCAGTAGTCACTCAGTGCAGAATGTTGGCGGTAAAATCCGATACTCGGCGGTGTTGCAGTTATTTGCTAAGAAACCGGAGGAGCCGAATATGGGTATATGTAGAATCTGTAAGCAGTAAGTGAAGCGTGGCCAGGGAGCTAACGTTGGCACCAAGGCCCTGCGTCAACACATGCAGCGTCACCATCCGGTGTGCTGGGAGAAACGTGGCTCAGATGTTGTGGTCCATCCTGCCGCCGCAGCAACAGCAGCAGCAGTAACGCCCAGTGGCACGCATGCCATTGCAGCCAGTCAAGGCTTCACCACCTCTGTAGAAGAGAGCTGTTTCTCTTTGACATCATCTCCCAGTCCAGATGCTCCTGCTCCTCGCTACTCATGGCGCCAGCAGTCGTTCAGCGAGGCGATTGCAAAGAGACAACAGTATGCGTCCAACCATCCTAAGGTGCAGAAGCTGACCATACTCCTGTCCAAGTTGTTGGTGCTGCAGTCCCTCCCTTTCCAAATGGTGGACTCTGCACCGTTCAGAGAACTAATGGCTTGTGCCGAGCCGAGATGGAGTGTTCCAAGCCGTAATTTCTTTTCCAAAAAGGCTGTACCAGCACTTCTAAATATGTGTAGACAGAGGTGGGCCAGTCCTTGAGCTTATCGGTTTGTTCCAAGGTGCACGGCAGCGCGGACGTCTGGAGCTGTAACTACGGTCAGGGCTAGTACATGTCCTTTACGGCCCACTGGGAGAATGTGCCTCCGGCCCAGGCACACCAACAACTTGGACAGGAGACGCCGCTTTCTCCTCCACGTTGTCAAACTGCGGCTCCTGCGCCAATGTCCGCCTCCTCCTCCACCACCCCCACCATCTCAGCCTCCACAAGTACTGCTCCATCATACCACATGTGTAGGGCACAGCGGTGTCACGCAGTTCTACACCTGGCTTGCCTCGGCGAACGAAGTCACATAGGGGAGGAACTGCTCCGCGTCATGCAGCAAGAAATCGATGTGTGGCTTTCTCTGCGCCAATTGCAAATCGGAACCATGGTGACGGACAATGTGAGGAACATGGTGTCCGCGTTGCACCGAGGAGGGATGGTCCATGCGCCCTGCATGGCGCACGGGTTCAATCTGGTTGTGAAAAGGTTCCTGAAGTCTTCCACCGATCTTCAGAAGATTCAGAAAATGGCCAGGAAACTGTGGATGCACTTCATCCATTCCTACAAAGCCAGGAACACCCTCCTCGAGTTGCAGTGGCAGAATGGCCTCCCCCAACACACTCTGATATGCGATGTTTCCACCCGTTGGAATTCCAGCCTGCACATGTTGGACCGACTGTATGAACAGAGAAAGGCCATTAACGATTTTTTGATGATCCAGGCGGACAGGAGTACTCCCCTGGTAACTTTGATGTCAGCCAGATGCAGCTCATGCGTGACACATGCATTTTGTTGAGGCCATTCGAGGAGGCCACGTTATTTGTCAGTCGCCAGGACTACGGGATGAATAACGTCATTCCACTGCTTCATGTCCTGGAACAGATGCTGAAAAATCTGTCTGGGCAGGGGACTGGAGATGTGGCGACTTACATCTCGCGGCCATATGAGTCCGGTGGGGACTGAAATGGAGGAGGAGGAGGAGGAGGACATTGGAGCAAAAAGCATTGTCTGGTGAAATGAGTGGATTTTCTACCCAGGTGACAAGAGAAGAGGAGCTGGAGCAGCTGGAGGAGGTAGACGGAGATGAAAAAGACGAGGCAGATGACCCGCAAGCACCGTGGCAGTATACAGTGGAGATGGAGGCAGGGAGCCCCCTCGGAGTCATTGGAGTGGCCCGGCATGCTGTTTGCCTGGCGTGAACCCCGAATAGTCAGCTCCGGCAGAGGGGGATGGCTTCGGGCCTCCACCCTATTGGCCCCTCGCTATCGGTCAAAATGGGACCCTTTTTTCCCCAGCTATTGGGGGGAAACAAACTCAAATACTATAGGGAAATCCTCTATCAGTTGGCCCCTGCCTAGTTCGGCATCGCCCCCCCTCTGACAGGTCTGACCGGGGGGTTTTCTTCACACTAAGTTTACTCCCCGGGCTTTTGGGGGAGGGGGGGGGGTCGGAGAGTCCCAAATCCTTCGCAGCAACCTAAGTCGGAGTCACTGAGGCCCCTTTTCACCCGCCTAGTGAGGAGGGTAGTCGCCGCGTAGCGCGGGACCTGGGGGGCCCTGAAACAACAGGTGGGGCCTACTTGGGGAAAGCACTCTGCCACCCCAGTTAGAATTCCGCGGGATACGGGGCAGAAAAAACTGGATGGGTGGCCGAAAATTCCCGAGTTTGCAGTGGAGAAGCGTCCTCCCCGGGCCCTTTAGTGGGGAATCGGGCGGGGTTCAGTCCCGGGGGGGCCCATCGTTCCCCCAAAGGGAAAAAAGGCTTGTCCACGGGAAATGGGGGCACTGACCTTTGTCAAATGAAATCAGCGGGGACGGCCAGGATTTTCCACACCCCAAAGCCTTGGCGCCCGGGGCTACATCAGCCATACGCCTCCCCAAACTGTGAGAAATGTTGGGTTTTCAAACTACCTGCCTCCAACTTTCTGATGCTGCCCCCCCGCGAGGCCCAAAACTGTGACGTTTCTCCCTCTGCCCCAAAACCCTCTTTACAAGGGTGGTATTGCCCCCACCTCCACATGTCTTGTGCCCCTGTTGCCCTGCCTGTGTGGCTGCTGCCGTGACCTCCCCACTTGCATTGTGCCACTCTCTGACCCCATGCTGTTGTCCCGAGCCTCACCTCCACTCTTTTCATTTTTCCCCCTCTGGGCCTACCCAGTTTTTGCCCCCTCCAGAATGTGATTGTGCCCCTTTTCTGACCCCATCTGCTGCTGTGGCTGCTGCCATGACCCGACACGTGTCATTGTGCCACTCTGTGGCCCTTTTCCCGTTTTTGCCACCCTCCAAATGTAATTGGCCATTGTCTGACCTCATGCTGTGCTGTGGCTGCTGCCGTGACCTACCACTGTGTCTTGTCCACTGTCGACCCTCAGCTGCTGCTGGGGTGTCCGTGACCTACACACTGTGTCATTTTTGGGCCCCTGTTGACCTAGCTGCTCTGTGGCTGCTGCCGGACCTCACACTCGTATTGCCCCTGTCTGCCTCATCTGCGCTTGGCTGTGCCGTGACCCTAAAACGTGTCATTTTGCCACCTGTGGCTTTTCCCGTTTTTTTTCCCCTCCAGAATGTAATTGTGCCCCTTTGACCCCATGGCTGCGTGGCTGCCGCCATCACCTCCAACTGTCACTGAGTTTGGGAACCTACCCTTTTACTTGTTTTTTTCCAGCTGTCGCTTGCCAAATTTTTTATCAGGCACATTTTTCCCCCTTTATTTTTTTGGGCAGTTTTTTTCCCTCTTAAGGCCCAGGGAAAATTTTAGATGAAGCGATTCTAAAAGCGGGGGGCAGTTGTTCTCAGTCTACAAAAACAAAATTGTATGAAGTCCCAAACCAAGTCCCCCCTCATATTTTTAAGAGGCACAACGTTCTACAGCACCCCCGGGGCTGTGAGCCTGGAAATAGCTGTTTTTTTTAACGTGATTCTCCCCGAAGTAAACGGAACAATTATTTTTTTTTCCGAGAAAATTCGGGGAAAGGGAAACGAACCAATTTCGGGGAAATTCGCCCCTCTTAATCGGGTCATAAACCCCGTGTTTGACTGGAATTCGGGGAATTAATCAAAGTGGGGGCACCCCGGTTGTGACAATGTCTTCCCCCATACTGGGGCAATACGAGGTGGAGCAAATTCCGTATTTTTTTTTGGCTTTGCTGGGTTTTTTTTAGCGTCGGGATTTACCCCCTCTTACACTGTGCCCTTACCCATTTTTCCCCGGAGGAAATTTCCAAAAGGGGGGATATATAAAACTTCAGGCCTGAGAGATGCCCTGAAGTATATTGCAGAAAAACCCCTTTAGAAATGGCATATCCGACCTTCTGTGTCTCCTATGGGTGCAAGGTTTTTCTTTGTAGGAAAAAAGGATGGAGGCCTCCGTCCATGCATAGATTACCGTGAACTAAATAAAATAACAGTAAAAAAACAATACCCGTTACCCTAGATCCCTGATCTGTTCAAATAAATCCAGGGAGCAAAGTGGTTTTCCAAGTTGGACCTATAACCTCATCCGTATCCGAGAAGGGGATGAGTGGAAAACCGTGTTTAACACTCCTGATGGTAATTTTGAGTATCTGGTGATGCCGTTCGGGTTGTGTAATGCCCCCGTGGTGTTCCAGAACCTGGTTTAATGATGTTTTCCCTGAACTCATTGGTTGCTGTATGGTAGTTTACCTGGATGACATTTTAATCTATTCGGAAGATTGGTCGTCCCACGTTAAACATGTACGACAGGTATTGCAAATCCTAAAGGAGAATAGTTTGTTTGTCGAGCTTGAAAAATGTGTTTTCGGGGTGCAAGAGGTACCTTTTCTTGGGTACATCCTGACTCCTAACTCATTTCGTATGGACCCCGGTAAAATTCAGGCCATTCTCGATTGGGTCCGCCCTTCATCTCTGCAGGCCCTGCAACGGTTCCTAGGGTTTGCTAATTACTATCATCAATTTATTCGTAATTTTTCTGTTTTAGTTCGGCCGTTGACTGACATGACTAAGAATGGGGCGAAGTTCAGTAATTGGCAACCTGAGGCCATTAAGGCATTTGACAAGCTTAAACAGTGCTTTGTATCAGCTCCTGTGTTGATTCAAGCAGATCATAGCAAACTCTTTGTCGTTGAGGTTGATGCTTCCAAGTATGGCGCAGAGGCGGTCTTGTCTCAGTGGTCTGCTACTATGACTAACCTTCACCCTTGTGCCTTCTTTTCATGTAAATTTTCGTCAGCTGAAAGGAATTATGACGTTGGGAATCGGGAGCTGTTGGTTATTAAATGTGCCTTCGAGGTTGCCCAGCATCAGGTCACGGTCCTTACTGATCATAAGAATCTTACCTTTTTAGAGAGTGCTAAAAGGTTAAATCCATGTCAGGCGCGTTGGGCATTATTTTTTATGCTTTTTAACTTTGTTGTTACTTACAGACCTGGTTCGAAAGATGTGAAGGCTGATGCTCTATCTAGAAGCTTCTGTGCCAGCCACGCATCCCAGGAGGATCCGGTACCTATATTGCCCAAGGAGACTGTTGTCTCAGCTATTTCCCCTGATTTAGCCACTGATATTAAGTCCCACCAGGATATGAGACCTGCTAATTGTCCTTTTTCGAAGGTCTTTGTCCCCACTCAGTTCCGGTTACGAGTATTAAAATAATTTAATGATTCCGTGTTATCTGGGTATCCTGGAGTGTCTGGCACAAAAAGGCTTATTTCTCGTATTTACTGGTGGCCGTCATTGCCTCTTGATGTTGAGGCCTATGCGGCATCTTGTGAAGTCTGCGCTCGGGCTTCGGGCTAAGGTTCCCAGAACTCATCCTCCTGGTGAACTATGCCCTCTACCTGTATCTGAACGTCCGTGGACCCACATTTCCATGGATTTCATGACTGACCTTCCTACCTCAGAGGGTAAGTCAGTTATTTGGGTGATAGTGGATCGTTTCAGTAAGATGTGCCATTTTGTTCTGCTAAGGGGATTGCCGTTGTCCAAAAAACTTCCTGAACTTTTTATCAAACATATTGTCAAACTTCATGGTTTACCGGAGAATATTGTTTCTGACAGAGGGGTTCAGTTTGTTTCTCGTTTTTGGAGAGCCCTTTGCAAGGCTTTGGGTATCACCCTGTCCTTCTCCTCTGCCTTCCACCCAGAGACTAATGGGCAGAGGGTAAATCAAATGGTTACACAAAAACTCCATTGCTATGTATCTGACCAGCAGGTAGACTGGGTAAAATACTTACTTGAATTTGCCATTAATAATCAGGATAGTAGCTCGTCTGGTAGCTCACCATTTTACGGTAATTATGGTTTTCACCATGCGTCATTTTCCAGTGCTACGTCTGATCTCAGCGGGGTGGATGTTATCATTAAAGATCTGTGCACAGTCTGGGCCCAAGTTCAGAAGAACTTGGTTCATACCCAGAACATCCAGAAGAAAAGTACTGATAGGCGGCGTCTTTGTTCCAGAGGGTTTGCGGTTGGGGATAAAGTTTGGGTATCCACCCGAAATCTGCGATTGAAAGTTCCCTCTGGTAAACTCATGCCACGATTTGTAGGTCCATATGTGGTTCAGGAGGTGGTTAACCCAGTGGCATATCGCCTGAAATTACCCTTGTCTCTCCGTATACATAACGTGTTCCATCGTTCATTTCTTAAGAGGTATATTCAGCCTGTGACTCCGCCACCTAGACCTCCTTCTCAAGTTTGCATAGAGGGAGAGTTAGAATATGAAGTCACCCGTATTTTGGATTCTCATAAGGTCCAAAGGTCACTGCAGTACCTGGTCCATTGGAAGGGGTATGGTCCTGAGGAGAGATCATGGGTCCTGCCGAAATCCATCCATGCTGATCGCCTGGTGAAGGAATTCCATGAGTCTCACCCGGACAAACCCAGACCAGGGAAGGGTCCGGTGGCCCCTCCTAAAAGGGGGAGTACTGTCAGGGCTAGGCTGCGCTCGCGCTGCAGGGATCAACATGCTGCAGCAGCTGATTTGCGACCACACCCTGATACACATGCTGCTGGCAGCTCTGTGAGTGACAGAGGCCCAGCCACTCCGGACAGGGGGCGTGTCGCACCAGCCAATGGGAGGACCCGGAGGCCGATCCAATCAGCTGCAGGGGCGGTATCTGGTAATCACATTTAATCTCCCTGGAGGCTGAGTGCTGCGCCTGCGATATTTCCTGGCTGCCTTCATACCTGTGCTTTGTTTGTTTATTTATCCGTGTACCTTACCTCGGCTTGTGTACGTTTATCCCTCTGGTTCTGTTTGGTGGCTTGGTGTTCCCGATTTGTTATTGACTCGGACTGTTTGACTATTCTTCCTCCTGACGGCCCCAGCACTTTAGCAGCGCAGGGACTGTCGCCCAGTTGACGTCTGCCGCCTAGGGCAACACGTCAAGTAGGCAGGGACAGTGGGCTGGGTTCCAGTCAGGGCTCACTGTACCTCCCTTGACGTGACAGTTCATCTTGGAGGTGTGTTTGGGGTTGTTATCATGTTGGAATACTATCCTGTGGCTCTGCTTCTGAAAGGAAGGTGAACATGCTCTGTTTCAATATATCACAGTACATGCTGGCATTCATGGTTCCTTCAATGAACTGTAGCTCCCCATAGCCGACAGCAATCATGCAGCCCCAAACTATGACACTTCCACCACCATGCTTGACTGTAGGCAAGACACACTTGTCTTAGTACTCCTCACCTGGTGGCTGCCACACACACTTGACACCATCTGACCAAAATAGGTTTATCTTCATCTCATGAGACTGCTGTGGGACATGTTTCCAGGAATATATGAAGAGGCTTCTTTCTGGGATGACAGACATGTAGACCAATTTGGTGCAATGTGCGGCATATGGTCTGAGCACTGACAGGCTGACCCCCCACTCATATGTCTATTTTGAAAAGACAATCTCCAGATATGATTCTTAGCACATGCACTCAACTTTTTTGATCTACTATGGCATGGCCTTTTCTGAGGTGGTGTTGTTAAACCACAGTATTGTCTTGGCCATCGTGCTGCTAATCAGCTTCAGGCTGTTGGCAATTTTCTTATAGCCTATGCAATCTTTATGCAGAACAACAATTCTTTTTTTCAGGTCCTTAGAGACCTCTTTGCCATGAGTTGCAATGTTGAACTTCCAGTGACCAGTGTGAGAGTGATAACACAAAATTCATACACCTGCTCCCCATTCACACCTGAGACCTTGTTACACTAACGAGTCACATGACAACAAGGAGCAAAAATTGCAAATTGGGCACAATTTATCCATTTTCACTAAGGAGTGTCCTCACTTTTGTTGCCAGCAGTTTAGACATTGATGGCTGTGTGTTGAGTTATTTTGAGAGCACTTCAAATTTACACTGTTATGTAAGCTGTTCACTGTCTACATTGTATCAAAGTGTCATATCTTCAGTGTTGTCCCATGTAAAGATATAAAATTATATTTACAAAAATGTGAGGCTTGTACTCACTTTTGTGAGATACTGAATGTATTTTGCTTTACTTTAAGGTAAGCTGTACTAGCATTAATGAATCAGGTTATTATGAAGATAGCCCATTCATTGGCTTTTCAAATTGCCATGGAAATATAGTATTAAGCACATCACCCACAAAAGTATAGAGTTCCTGTTGTTCATGCTTTCATAGACTATGGAACTCCAGCAGCGACTGATTCACGAAAGAGTTCAACTACTCTCAAATGTCTTTTTAATAGATATACAGTAATGTCATAACTTATGTGTACAAGATTATTGGACATAGATGGTTGATCCAGTGATTTATTTTAACAATTGCAGCTAGAAAGATTCATTTTTCTTGTAACATGAGGCAATGGGTAACTACCTCAGAAAGCTGTCCTGATTGATCTCACTTTTTTCACTGTCTCATCAGCCAGTTTTTACATTGCCATACTCCACAGGAGTCATCTGAGTTGGGCTGGGCCAAAATGACTTTGGGGGGTTTTGTCTATCTAATTTGCTGCCGTGAGTTTCTGAGAAGATACGGTTTGACACAGTTCCAACCAGGTATAAGTAATTTAAGGGATTGTAATAGTTTCTTACAATAAGTATTGCTCTGTGCCATTATGGGCCCTCACAGCTAGTAAGCACACAACCAGCCATGGAAACCCAACAATACTTGGCAGCACATTGGGAATGTTCAGTTTGCATATATGCTACATAAGACACGAGTACATTTTCCAGAACCCAAAATGCCTGGCAGCGGGGTTACCGTGTCAAGTCCCTGCTAACTTTTCCTTGTGCAATTTTAACTCAGGTTTTTTTTTTTTTTTTTGCATACACTTCACAATGCAACACTTGCAAAACTGTTGCCTTCCCTCTCCGACATATTTTTAAAAGATCTTTCGCCAAAAACTAGCGCACATCAGACACCCCCGACAGTTTTGTATTTGCCAATTCTTAGGAGGTGTACAAAGATGTGTGATGCAACAGTGTGGGTACAACAATAAGAAAGCAATAAACTTAAAAGGAAACACACAATAAGGGTGGATATACAGTATCTCACAAAAGTGAGTACACCCCTCACATTTTTGTAAATATTTTATATCATACGTTTTTATAGGACAACTCTGAAGATATGACACTTTGATACAATGTACAGTAGTCAGTGTACAGCTTGTATAACGATGTAAATTTGGTCTGTCCTCAAAATAACTCAACATACAGCCATAAAGCCTAAACCACTGGCAACAAAAGTGAGTACACCCCTAAGTGAAAATGGACAAATTGTGCCCAACTTGCCATTTTCCTTCCACAGTGCCATATGATTCAATACATTGTCTCAAAGTGTCATTTCTTCAGTTATCCCATGAAAAGGTATAAAGCAAT
The DNA here is from genome assembly GCA_025379985.1 of Phyllomedusa bahiana. Taxonomy (NCBI): domain Eukaryota; kingdom Metazoa; phylum Chordata; class Amphibia; order Anura; family Hylidae; genus Phyllomedusa; species Phyllomedusa bahiana. Next base: position 40,004 of record JAODAL010025251.1, read on the forward strand.
ATTTACTAAATAGGGTGTACTCACTTTTGTGAGTTACTGTAAGTGTTAATCTCTTACATGACCCATCAAGTTCTGCGTAATATCAGTGAAATGTAGAAATATGAAAATGTCAGGATTATTTAATAAAGAATACAGATGATGAAGAATAAATCATTTAAACAAAAAACATCTAACAATGATGCCACTAATATCTTCTGACTTTTTAATCTTTTAAAGTAGTGTAGTTATTATAATTTCCATTACATCCATAAAACATACTGTACCTTTAGTAAGTAAAAAATGCCAGATGATAAAATTTTTTGCATAAAAATAACTCTTTAACCTCTACCATAGTAAGAGGTTCCCTAAGGATAGCCATAATGACTCAGCATATATATTTGCTCTGCTTAAGCTTTAGTGCACTGCAATAATAAATTATTTAAAAAAATAATATAAGAAAAACCAGCACAGAGAATATAGAGAGCATTTTATTATTTCAGGCACACCATGTATTAAAGATTCTTTTTCGGTAACTGAATATATACTAAGCTCTGACAATGAGCTGATGTGTTCATTATCTTATAGGGCAGAGTAATGAGGAAAAAGTAGCAGATACAGAAGGCTGGTGGAAGATAAATTAGAGGAACACCACTGACAAGAGGAGATGGGTACAGCTCACCTCAACCTCCGTCAACCCACATTTAGCCCATCACATAGTGGCAGACTCGGCTGGCCACATTGGGCCTCTGAGCATGACAGACCTGGAGATTCTTTAATACTGCATATACATCCTTGGGGGAGACAGAAAGGCATAGAGAAAGAGGCAAGAAGCAAAAGGTAGAGTGTTAAAGGCATGTACGCATGTCCACAATAAAAAAAAACCTCGCCCACAAAAAATAATTAATTAGATAAAATAATGTTTCAGTATTTTTTAGTTAGTAAAAAGTACACAAAAACTATAATTCCCCATCAGCTCATCTTCTCTTAGCTCTGTATTTTGCATTCTGTCGTTATTCTTCCATGAAAATTCATGAATACATTGACAATCAGGAGTTACTATGCAACTTGTCAAAAGTTTGGGTGCCTACATAATATGACCCCAGAAGCACTAATTGTACAGTACTAAAGAAAGTGCCTCATTGTTTTTCATTATAATTTGCTCAGCTCCCCTGCAGAGACTTATGCTGTATGTATGTCATAAATTGTGATCAGTACAATAGATGTAGTAGTACAGGCATGCAGTGCTCAATGCGTAATTACAGATCAAGAGACATTTAATAATAACAGTTGTAAATACATAGTCAATAAGAAATGCAAGGAATATTCTAGGGCTTTTTTTAGCTTTAATTATGGACCCTCAGAGATCCTCAGTGTTTCAATGATCTTATATAAAGTTAGAAATGATGCAAAATGTTCATATAGAATATAGATAGCTAGTAAGCTAGATACTGTATGTAGGTAGGTAGATATGTCATGATCGACATATAGCACAATTATGATTTATATAAAAAATATACCTTAATAATCGGAAAATTAATTAATAATCCAGACTAAAACCCACACTAGCAAAATGAAAACATCCCCTCTTTTCAGTTTGATCTGACATAGGGCATGCTGGGTGGGACAATCCTGCTTAACATGCAGGAGTATTCTTGCACTCCTAGGGTAACGTATTTATGGCGCTGTGCCAGAGGTCTGGCATCTTTTCAGGCCGTAAGCTAGTGCAGCTCCGTTCGCTCTATTTTTAATCAGGCGCATTACAAAGCGTCTGCGGCACTTTGTAATACGCCAGAGATCGGGGGTGGGGAGGGCATGGTGGAGGCGTGTCGCACTACAACCGTATGAAGCTACACATTTGTAACTTTAGTATGGCAAACCCAGGTGCATGGCTGCTGGAACAGGTAAACCACTTTAAAAGTGTTGCTTTGTAGCTAGAAAGAACTAAATTTATGACACATAGTAGAACAGGTTCATAGATTGAGGCACATTCTATGCTACAAACGCGGGCAAAACATGTCACCCCTAGTGTCTGGAAAACCCTTTTAACCATTTGGAACAACATCTTTTTTTGATCATTTTTTCATCACTACGTTTCAAGAGCTATAACTTTCTAATTTTTTTTAGTCTATGTGGACGTGTTCATTTTGAAATGGTGTTATAACCTTGGAGAATATATAATATATTGGAACACTTTTATTAATCTTTTTTTGATGAATGGAAAACAAACAACATTTCTACAATTTTGTTGGTTTTATTTGTTTGGAATTTACTGTGTATTGTAAATGATATGTTAACTTTTTTTCTGCAGGTTGGTATCATTATGTTATCAAATGTATTTACTGTATCTCATAAAAATGAGTACACCCCTCACAATTTTGTAAATATTGTGTTATATCTTCATGGAATAACACTGAAGATATGACACTATGATACAATGTAAAGTAGTCAGTGCACAGCTTGTATAACAGTGTAAATTTGATGTGTCCTCAAAAGGACTCAACAGACAGCCATAAATGTCTAAACTGTTGGCAACAAAAGTGAGTAGATCACTAAGTGAAAATTGACAAATTGTGCCCAAACTTTCAATATTTAATGTGGCCACCATTTTTTCCAGGACTTCCTTAACTCTATTTGATGGAGTTCACTAGAGCTTCATAAGTTGCCACTGGAATCCATTTCCACTTCACCATGACAACATCACGAAGCTGGTGGATGTTAGAGGCCTTGCATTCCTCCACCTTTCCACCTTCTGTTTGAGGATGCCCCGCACATGATTAATACGATTTAGGTCTTGAGACATGCCTGGCTAGTTCAGCAGCTTTATCCTCATTGTCTTTAGCAAGGCAGTGGTCGTCTTTGAGTTGTGTTTGGTGTCGTTCTCATGTTGGAATACTGCCTTGCGGCCCAGTTTCTGACATGAGATCATGTTCTGCTTCAATATGTCACAGTACATGTTGGCATTCATGATTCCCTCAATGAACTGTAGCTCCCCACAGCTGACAACACTCATGTAGGCCAAAACCATGGCACTCTCACCACAATGCTTGACTTTAGGCATGACACACTTGTCTTTGTACTACTTTCCTGGTTGCCACCACACACTTGACACCATCTGTACCGAATAAGTGTCTCTTGATCTCATCAGACCACAGGACATGGTTCCAGGAGTTCATGTCCTTAGTCTGCTTGTCTTCAGCAAACTGTTGCCTTTCTTGTGCATCATCTTTAGAAGAGGCTTTCTTCTGGGACAACAGCCATGCAGACCAATTTGATGCAGTGTGTGACATATGGTTTGAGCACTGACAGGCTGACCCCCACTCCTTTAACCTCTGTAGCAATGCTGGCAGCACTACATTTATTTGAAAAGACAATCTCTGGATGTGATGCTGAGCAAGTGCATTCCATTTCTTTGGTAGACCTTGGCTTGGCCTGTTCTGTTTTAAACCTGTCTTGTTAAACCACTGTTTGGTCTTGGCCAACAGCTGCAGCTCAGTTGAAGTGTCTTCCCGCAAATGGACGTATGCATACGTCCTGGCGATCGTGCGGGCCTGCGAGCGAGCCGTGCACTATCGCGACATGAAACCAGCGGTAAATTACAGCTGGCTTCATGCCGCATCACCCCCGGCCTGAGTGAGCTCTGGCCGCGGGTGATTAACGCTTCACATCGTGATCGGCAGTTACCATTGTCACCAGTACACAGTAGCAAGGCTGTGTACAGGTCTACCATGGTAACAGCAATCTGATGATTGCTGTTACAGATCCCCCATGGGGAAAAGTGAAAAAATTTTAAAAAGTAAAAAAAAAAAAAAGTAAGACACAAACACAAAAAATAAAATAATACACGCACACCGCCCTTTTCCCTTTTCAAACGGCAATTGCCCCAAAAAAGATCACAAATAAATAAAGTACCCATATTTGGTATCGCCGCATGCATAACGACCCACTCTATAAATCTGTCATGTTAATTTACCCATAGGGTGAATGCCATAAAAAACAAAAAGCAGTCACAGAATTGCGATTTTGTTCATCCTGCAGCATATAAAATGGAATAAAAAGTGATCAAAAACTCATATAAACGCCAAAGTTGTACCAATTAAAACATCAGTTCATTCCGCAAAAAAAAAAAACACATCCTTACACTTCTCTGTATACGGAAAAATAAAAAAGTTATGGCTCTCAAGAGACAGTGATGCATAAATATTGTTTTACACAATAAAATACTTTTTTTTTTTTTTTTTTTTAAAGGGCTTCAAAAAAAAAAAAAAAAAACTATATAAAATATGATATTGCCGTAACTGTATCGACCCAGAGAGTAAAGCTAACTGGTCATGAATACTGCACGGTGAGCGCTGTTAAAAATAAAAATAAAAAACACTACTAGGATTGCAGTATTTTCTTCACCGTGCCTTAAAAAAAAAAACAGATTTAAAACTGATCAAAAAGTGTTGTCCCCCCAAAAATGATACCAATAAAAATGTCAACTCATCCCGCAAAAAACAAGCCCTTACACAGCTCCATACACAGAAAAATAAAAATGTTAAGGCTCTCAGACTATGGTGATGCAAAAATGTGTTTTCCTTTTTGAATAAAAGTGTTTTTATTGTGTAAAAAGCAGTAAAACATAAAAAAATACATATTGCTGTAATCGTATCGACCTGCTGAGTAATAGTAGCAATTCATTTATACTGCACAGTGACCGCTGTAAAAAATAAAAAACACTACCAGAAATACTGTATTTTGCTCAAAATGCCTCACAAAAACCTTAATAAAAAGTGATCAAAGCGTCATATGCACCCCATATTGGTACTAATGAAAATATCAACTCACCCCGCAAAAAACAAGCCCATAATCAGCTCCGTATACAGAAAACTGAAAAAGTTATGGCTGTCAGAATAGGACAACATAAAAACGCAATTTTTTTTATAGACCTACTTCTATTGTGTAAAAGTAATAAAACAAAAAAAACTAAATTAAATTTCTATCATTGCAATTGTACCAACTCCCATAGTAAAGTTATCACGTCATTTACACTGCAGGGCGAACACTGTAAAATTGAAGCCCAAAAACAATGGCGGAATTGTTTCCCCCCCCCCTCCCTACCATTTTCATGGCCCAATGCAAAAAAAAAAAAACTATGCAACACCCGTGTGCTCAAAATGCACAGTACACCCCTAGATGAGATCCCTGAGGGATGCCGAATCAAAAATGGGGCAACTTCTGGAAGGTTTCACCTGTTCTGGTACTTTGAGGGCTTTGCAATTGCGACATGGAAACCCCCAAAATCTGCGTTCCAAAAGCCAAATAACACTCCCTCCCTTATACGCCCTGCTATGCGCCCAAACAGCAGTTTACACCCACAGTATTGTCGAACTTGGAAGAAATTGTGCAACAAAATTTTGGGTGCTTTTTTACCAGGATTCCTTGTAAAAATGAAACATTTTCAGCTAAAATTGCAGATTGTTGGAATTTTTTTTTTCATTTTCACAGCCTAACGGTAAAAAAATTTTGTGACACACCTGTGGGGTCAATATACTCACTGCACCCCTGGATATATTCCGTAAGGGGTGTAGTTCCCAATAGGGGGTCTTTTTAGGGGAGTTTATTACGTTTTAGCACCTTAGGGTGTTCGCAAACCTGAAATGGCGCCTAAATAAAATTGTAATGAAAATGAGAACCCAGATTCCGGTAGGTGCTTCTCCTATTCTGGGGCTTGTGGTTGAGCCAAATAGCGCACTAGGGCCACATATTGGATATCTCTGAAAACGGAAGAATCTGGGGAATCAATATTAAGTTGCATTTCCCTGATCACATTTACCGTATTCTTGTGAATAATGGATAAAAATTGAAAATCTGCAAAAAAAGCAAAATTTTGAAATTTCAATTCCACTTTGCTTTAATTCCTGTGAAACACCTAATGGGTTAATAAATTTCTTAAATGCTGTTTTGAATACTTTAAGGTGTATAGTTTCTTAGATGGAGTGATTTATGGGGGTACGTAGCATACAGGCCCATCAAAGTCACATTAGAACTGGACTGGTCCCTAAAAAATATATATTGCAAATTTTCAAGAAAATTTGAAAATTACTACTAAATTTCTAAGCCCCCTAATGTGATAAAAAAAAGACATTTAAAAAAACGATGCCAACCTACAGCAGACATATGGTAGGTGCTAGTTATAAACTATTCTGAGTGGGATAACTATCTGACTTACATGCAGAAATTTTTGAAGTTTGAAATTGGTACATTTTTCTAATTTTTCACGATACTTTGATATTTTTCACAAATAAACAAGCATATTTTGGACTAAAATTTCTTACTATCTTAAAGCACAATGTGTCACGAGAAAACAGTCTCTGAATCACATGGATAGGTTAAAGTGTCAAAAAGTTATTCTCACATAAAGTGACACATGCCAGATTTAAAAAAATGGGGCTATGTCAGGAAGGTCAAAACTGGCTCTGGCGGTAAGGGGTTAATGTAGAGCAACAATTCTGTTTTTCAGATCCTCAGAGAGTTCTTTGCAATGAGGTGCCATGTTGAACTTTGTTGTTATTTTTTTGGAAATGAAGTGTACAGAGTTCATTGTGCGAGATACATAACATGAAAGTTGTATAGTTTGGGCCATTATGGTACAACAGCACCACTTAATTATATGTTTTTTTATTTTTTTGGTACTCTGATTTCTAAAATAGAACATTTCAATACTTCTGCATTGAAGTGTATTATGCCTGTCAGCTCTTCCTATGCTTGTTTGGTATACAATGAAGGCATACCTAATTACTTGTATCAGGTCCTGAGCTGTTAGGGAAAGCAATTGAAATACACAGGTTATAAAAGAAAATACTATTTTGTGTCATATCGGTCATTACATTTACAAAGTAAAATTTGGGTTAAATATGCACAGTGTGTGATGATTCAACAATCTTTGCAGGGGGTTATAACAACTGAAACCACACACATTGCCTTGATCAAAAACTTTCAGATGTAGCAGAGTTTATCTTGTCAACCATACCATGACTTTTCGTGTTATCTGCTCTTATCTACAAAGGCCATTGAAAACATTGAAAAAAGTTGAGATAACTTTCTGTGCCTTGAAATCTTGGGACAATATCTGTCAAGTTTATCTTTCATACCTCTATACTGTATATACCTTGAATGTTTGGGTTGATAATATAGAGTTTTATTGACATGAGCAGGTTGAGATGGCACTGAAATATATGCATTAACACCTGGGTTGGGCCTTGTTTGATTGTAATTTGTGTCTGTGTACAGTCCAGCGAATTTCTTCCTACTAAAAGGAGTCTTGCCACAAATCAAAGTCTATTGTATAGATTGCTAGCAGCAAGATACAAGCTGATGATGCATGAAAAGGAGGAGGACTTCCTCTCCATTCGCTTCTATGGGAACTCCTGAATATAGCTGTCATGATCATGCCTGACAGACCCCCAGCTTCGAGTTCTGATCGCCGGCCACGGCTGTGGCGACAAAAACCGTGGTTTTTAACATAATACTTTGTATGCTTAGTTACCAGTGTGAACTGAGTCTTTCCTTCCTTGTGTGTTAATTGATTACTGGCCAATGCCCGTGGCTAAGAACCCTTCAGCACCCTTTTAGTTAAACTGTGTTCCTCCTTGATTGACAGCTTTGTTTCCCTATCCGGCTTTGTGTTCTTTCCACCTATTACCTCTGCTCTGTGTTCACCAGTTCCCTATTTAAGGATTCCCTTACCTGTCCCCTGTGCCTGTTATATTGGGTCTTTCCTATACCTTTTGCTTGCCTGTCTATTGTTGGATTTTCTGGTTACATGACTCTGCTTGGCTTCTGACTATTCTTCTCTTCCTGATTTTGTACTGCATTGCCCGACAGTTACCGACTTGGCTCGTCTTACGTTTTTTCTCTCTGTCTCCTGATTTTGTACTGCGCTGCCCGCTTGCTGCCAACCTTGCTTATCTGACGTTCCCTTATTGTGTTTTGTATTTGTTTGTCTGTATCCTGTGTTCCCACGTATTCAGTGTAGTTTTCAGTCTTCTGGTTGGGGCCAATCTTTTAAGGAGTCGGGTACCCCAAAAAAGGCAGGGACAGGGGTTGGGACCAGCGTCAGGGCCTCACTCTGTCTGTGTCTTCTTGTGTGTCCCTGACTGGTCCCTTACAATAGCTGAGCGCACACACTTGGCTATATTCAGAGCTCCCATAAAGGTAAATGAGGAGAATGGCTGCATTCTCATACACAATCTGCTTACAGCTAGCTGAGAATGATGCCATCACGCCGCCTGTGTGGGAAGAAGACAGAGAGCGTCAAGAGTCTCATCAGTGCAACGGGGAGAGAGGCGAGTACTGTTATTCTTTTATTTTTAACGTCGACCTGTACAGCTGCCTACACTGACTATAGGGGACCTATGCCTGCCTACACTGACTATGGGGGACCTACATCTGCCTACACTGACTATGGGGGACCTACGTCTGCCTACACTGACTATGGGGGACCTACGTCTGCCTACACTGACTATGGGGGATCTATGCCTGCCTAAAATGACTATGGGAATTTATTCCTGCCTACAAAGACTATTGGGTACCTATGCCTGACTACTCTACGGACTATGGGTGATGTATACTTGCCTACCATACAGACTATGGGAGACATATACCTGCCTACAGAATAATATGGCGAATGTATACCTGCCTAGAAACTATGGGGGACATTAACCTGCCTACAGACTATGGAGGACACATACCTGCCTACAGAATAATATGGGGGATATATACCTTCCTACAGACTATGGAGGGATGTATACCTGCCTGCAAAATATGTGGTGGCATATACCTACCTACAGAATATGGGGAGACATATACCTGCCTACAAAGAATTCCTGTCATTCGTAATACAAGGGAAATATTAGACAAATGCCAAAAGTATTTGTTGGGATGCACATTAAAACCCATAAATACTGAAATACCGGTTTCTCTGAAACAATATTGCATAGCCTTTTCATCCCCCCAAAAAACTTGAACAGAATGCAGGAATTTGAACAAAATTTGACAGAATGGTAGTGTTGCCCAGAAAATGCCTCTGGTGCACCAACATCAATACACCAAACAGCAACATATAACTTCTGGAACAAAATATCTGAAAATGAGCAAAATAAATTAGAAATTTATAGCCATGACCATAGATGTATTGCTTAGATTAGGATAAAAATCAAGAAGGCCTATCAAAGGAAGCAAAATGATGCTGAATGTAAAAGGAAAGAAGTACAGTGGAAATGAAAAATCATCAGTGTTGATTGACAAGGTTAATGTAACAAAAGATTTTAAGTTCTTATTCAGATCTCTGAAGTTAATAACTAGGAAAACCAGAACAGTTTATAAAGTAAAATGTTCATACAAACCAAATATCAAAATATTTAGGGCCTCATGTATGAAAGCTGTTTAGGTCTAAGACTTTCTTTGTTGCCCACAGTAACCAATCAGATCACCTGAAAAATCAGTTGCTATGGGCAACAAAGAAAGTCTTACACCTAGACAGGTTTCATACATGAAGCCCTTAGGGTCTTACTTACTATCTAGAATAATATCAATAGCCCGTATGACTATAAATTTATTCTATACATTATGCTTTTTTACTGACTCAGAGAACTATCCTCAATGCTAGTCATATAAGACAATATCTAAATATATATTGACACAATATAACTAGTGATGAGCGATTACGTTGACTATTGTCATCGGGTCGATAGTCGATATCAGCAATTATCAATAAGATATCCGATAGTCGATAATAGATTATCGCCCATGACCATTAAAGTCTATGGGAGAGGAACAACACCTTCATTCTTACACCCAAACAGGGATGGAGAAGCTGGAATTAACATCCACAACAGCAAACTGTATACGTGCTACATCTTAGGCAAGACAATTAGGTTATAAAAGCCACAGAAAAAAAATCACAGACCATTCACTATCCCTGTCTTGCACCACAGCATGACCCTTAAACCTGCATCACCCACAAATTAAAAAGTGCCAGAAGGCAGTATGATTTGAACCATCATTTTACTTGAACTGGACATTGAATATCCCTGTCCTGGAACGCAGCATGAGCCCCCAAACCTGCATGACCCCAGATTAAAAAGTGCCGGAAAAAGGAGTCTTTCAACCACCATTTTAGTTGAACTGGACATTGACTATACCTGTTCTGTACCACAATATGACCATTAAACCTGTCTGACCCACAGATTAAAAAGTGCTGGGACAAGGAGTCCTTCAACAACCATATTATTTGAACAGTACATTGACTATACCTGTCCTGGACCGCAGAATGACCATTAAACCTGTCTGACCCACAGATTAAAAAGTGCTGGAAAAGGAGTCTTCAACCACCATTTTAGTTTCACTGGACATTGACTATACCTGTCCTGGGCCACAGCATGAGCCCCAAACCTGCATGACCCCCACATTTAAAAAGTGCCGGAAAAAGGAGTCTTACAACCACCATTTTAGTTTCACTGGATATAGACTATCCCTGTCCTGGGCCACAGCATGACCCTTAAACCTGTTTGACCCACAGATCACAAAGTGGCACTATACTATTTTGTACAGTTACTCTCATTATAGTAATTTTTTGGTAACTGACATTTGTTTACAGAATTTATTTAGGGAAGTTTTTTATATTAAAGTTTTACATTATTACCATTTTGCTTTTTTTCAAGTGTGATAACATACAACATACACCCCTCCCTGCAGTTTTTAAAGGTATTTTTTTACACGTGTAGATGTGGTAATTCGTCCGCACACCCCATAAGTAATACAAATGTCCTAATCATTCCCAAAACACTTCTTAGTTGAGAAGAGATTTGCCCTCCTGGCTTCTGAGACTGATTCAGCCAATCAATTCAATGGTTTCATTTTTCCTCCAAATCCTTCTTCATTGATTAGGGACAGACTCCCCTGGAGATCAAATGTTGCAACCCCATAGTGACTCCAGCCCCAGAAAATTTTAAGCCTCAAATTGTGCAATTTGTGCCCAGCCCTGGAGCCCTTTTTGACACTACTTAACCTCACAGAAATCACCTTTTTCAAAATCTGATTTTTTAGAGAAATTTAAAGCTCTCCTGATTGCCCCTAACGGTGAGAGCCAGTGCTGCCGTCAGCCATCTGTTAACACGGAGGTCCAGCTGTCAGGGCCAGACTTACACCTATCTGAAACACTTTTCTGAAATGTATACGGATAGGTATTTTTGGCACCTATCAATTCACCTGTGGTGACTACAAAATTGCTGGATTCAAATTGAACTGCAAAGTAGATCTATCAACAAAACTTGACTGATCAAAAGTGAAAAAAAACACCTGTCTGAAATGTATACGGGATAATAAAAGGTATTTTTTGGCACCTATGAATTCACCTGTGGTGACTACTAAGTTGCTGTATTCAAATTTAACTGCAAAGTAGCTCTATGAACAAAGCTTGACTGACCAAAAGTGAAAAAACACCTGTCTGATATGTATACGGTTATTAAACGGTTTTTTTGGCACCTATCATTACACCTGTGGTGACTACAAAATTGCTGGATTCAAATTTAACTGCAAGGTGGCTCTATCAACACAGCTGGCCTGCGCCAAAGTGAAAAAAACACGTATCTGAAATATATACTGATAATAAAAGCTATATTTTGACACCTATCAACCTGTGGTGACTACAAAGTTCTTGGATTCAAATTTAACTGCAAGTAGAATCTATCAACAAAGCTTGACTGACCAAAAGTGAAAAAAACACGTATCTGAAATGTATTCGATAATAAAAGGTATTTTGGCACCTTTCAATTCAACTGTGGTGACTACAAAATTGCTGTATTCACATTTAACTGCAAAGTAGCTCTATCAACAAAGCTGTATTGCGCCAAAGTGAAAAAACACATATCTGAAATGTATTCGGATAATAAAAGGTATTTTTGGCACCTTTCAATTCACCTGTGGTGACTACAAAATTGCTGTATTCACATTTAAGTGCAAGGTGCCTCAATGAACAAAGCTGTAGTGCGCCAAAGTGAAAAAACACATATCTGAAATGTATTCGGATAATAAAAGGTATTTTTGGCACCTTTCAATTCACCTGTGCTGACTACAAAATTGCTGGATTCTAATTTAACTGCAAGGTGGCTATATCAACAAAGCTGGAATGGGCAAAATTGAAAAAGAACACCTATCTGAAATGTATACTGATAATAAAAGTGGAGTTTTGCACCTAACAAAGAGACCTGCAGTTACTCGAAAAGATGTGTATCCTAATATAAGTTCAGGCTGCCCAATATCCAGGAAATATTTCAATAGAAAACTGTTAATAATAAAGCTATTGCAGTGCAATGTCTACACTAAGTCTTGGTGAACTATATCCAGTATTCTTTAAAGAGCTTGTCTGTGTTCGCCCGCGGGACCCCCCCTCCCCCCGCTCTCCCCTGTGACTTTACAGCGGTAGATGCTCCTTTAAAATTCTCTACCTAACTACATAAAATCTTCAAATCTCTGATCTAACTAAGTTGTAAGGATCACAGCTAACAGTAGAGCTTTCTCTGTGAAGAAATAGAATAATTTCGCTAAGCTGTTTGCTGAGCTGTTTGGACAGAGGCAGAGCGCACGTCCTACTGCTCTGAGACGCTGACAGACACTGATCTGAAAGGAAGGGCTGTTCTATGTAAAATGAGGTCATGTGATTTTTCCAGCCAATCGCAACCATACACATCCCAGTCATGACGTCGCACACACATCTCACCCTACTCTATTCTGTAAGCTGATTTGCTGGCCGCCAAAATGACAGGAAGCGGCGAAAATGGCGCGATATTAATAGATTATGCACAGATTTTAACCTAAATTATCGCGTGATCTAAAAAATCCGATCAACGGAAATACCGTGCCGATTTCAACTTTGTCGATAATAATCGCTCAACACTAAATATAACCCATGCATTAAAGTTATCAATAACTGTATTTCACTACACACAGTGTTGTTTTAACCCCCCCAAAAAAAATAAAGAAATAGATTCCACGTTATGCCAATACTGTGGACTACTACTGTGAACAATTACATAGCAACCACCAAACAAGCTCTGTAATTGTGTTATTCTGGAAAAAGCAACATGAAACATTTCTAAGTGCAAATTCTCACTCTCAACATTTTTGTCCACATAATATAGTTACAGATTTGTTGGTGTTAAGATTTGTTAAAAAAAAAAGTCCATTGATCAAATAATTCTAACTAAAGGAATTTGTGATAAAAATGATGTATCGCCTGATTTCTTCACTCTTCTACTGATGAATGATGGAGCAATATATTATCATATATTAGTTACCATTTATTATATTTCTTCCCAAATAATTGATAAATACAGTGTATGGACTAAATAAAATAAAAAAATATTGATGCTGAACAATGTCAACCTAATTTGTAGGATGGTAAGTGAGGGTTCATCTTTAAAAACACCTGGTTGTACAGGAAACATGATTGTTTTAGATTGTAATCCTGGAAGGTCAGCTGTCTTCCCACTAACCATTTATAATATATCCAACAGGAAGAAGGTTTATACCACTAGCAAGGACATAACTAGAATTTATAGGGCCCTGTAATAAAATAAGATGGGGCCCCCCTCTACCTAATGATGGAAAACTAATATGGCAGTGGCAATTATTAATGGTGCATATAATGTGATAACCCAGAGTAAAGTGATTCAGTTAATCTGATGTCTATCCAATTGTTGTACTCCCTTGTCAGCTATTGCTAGGCCTATGTGTGTAGTAGAATGGAAAGTCATTCAGACAGTGTAAAATAAGCTACTTGATAGTTTACCACATTAAAAGAGTCTGAAGCAAGTATTGTTGTGATGGTAACTGGGAGGAACAAAACCATAGAAAAATGGGACATAAATTACCAAAAAAACTACAAAGCCACACTTACAGCTCAATGGCTGGTGGATACACTGAATACCAGCAGCGGGCGTCTCTGGCCCTTGTGCTGCATGGGAAAAGATAGCAGGTGCCGTTAATTAATGAGCAAATGCTCTAGGTACTAGTTCACACCAGCATGCAAAAAGCCCAGTATAACACATGGGGAGACTGCAAAAAATGCAACAATACCGATGAGAATTGCATATAGATAAAGCGATACAAAGGGTAACGCCATTCATACAGTTACACCATGCTGGGTTTCAGCTTATATCACCCACAAAAAAATGTGGGCAAGCTGCCCAGCACTTAGAAGGTGCACTGCACAAAATACTTGTACCCTAAGCTCCCCAGTATTTTAGGGCAAAAAGATAGCATGCTGGGAAAAATATCAAAATATGAGGTATTAGTTGATACAGTAGCTACAGTACGCAAGCTCGCAAGCCAACTGCAAGGCTCCTCATTTCTTGCGAGTCCCTACACTATCAAAAAACAAAACCACAGAAAAATGGGACATAAATTACCAAAAACTACAAAGCCACACTTACAGCTCAACGGCTGGTGGATACACTGAATACCAGCAGCGGGCGTCTCTGGCCCTTGTGCTGCATGGGAAAAGATAGCAGGTGCCGTTAATTAATGAGCTTTGTAGTTTTTTTGGTAATTTAAATAACCCCTTTAGTGTAAGTTCTAGAGAATTCCACCCGAGTCCTATTCCACTCAAAAGCCTGTTGGACCCTGTTGTGAGGGACACATAGAGCTAAGATGTAGCTGACAAGGCCTGCCCTGGATTCTGGGTCCAGGACAAAATTCAGCTAGTTCCTTGGTCCCGAATGTAGCAATATGTTATATGCTGTGTGGCCTCTAGGTGTCTCACTACTTGTAAATGTGTACTACAATGACATTGCAACTTGTTGTCAGGGATCTGATCGGACACATGTGTAATGGCAGTTAACACCTCATGTAATAAAGTGCCTCAAGACATCCTCTGGGTGTGATCCCTCATAAGCAACAACTAAGAGAACATGGTGGCAGCTGGGCACAGAACCAATGAAGAACACACCTGCAAATCCTCAGAGTGAGACTGGACACTGGAGCTGTACAGATAATTAAAGCACCTGTAAGTACAGATTCTCTGTCATTACTACAAAATGGATACTGGCTTGAAACCCCCTTAGAGCCTGGATGTCACTTTATCCCATCTATCACAGACTTGGAAATATTGGAAAGATCTTACAGTGATGACAAAAGAAAAGTTGTTTTACTAGTTAATTGGGGAAAAAGGCAGATACATAGCCCAGACCCTACTATCATACAGCACAGACGGCCTAGTCCTAGAAGACAATGTACAGGCATTTGATAAACACTGGGATCCCAAAAAGAATGAGACAGTGGAAATATATAAGTTCTTCACAGGAAATCAGGGGACTGGTGACAATGTAGAGAGATTTGTGATAGAGCTGAGGAGACTTGCTGTAACGTGAATTTGGAGACAGAGACACTCCTCAGAGAAAGATTACTGAGAAAGGAAGAGATGACCTTAGAGAAATGCATGAAACTGTGCAGGGCTGCTGAGCTGACAAAACACAGCCTAAAGATGATGGAAAGCACCAGTGATAATGATGATATCTATGAATGCTCTATCTATGAATGACATGAGAGAGACAAAACCATGTGTCCAGCATATTTGGAAACCTGCAGGTCATGTGGCAAGAAGAATCATTTCTCATCTGTCTGCAGGCTGGAAACAGACAAACAGGACAGACAGGTCCACACTGTGACACCAGGCACTGACATTACCGAGGAAATTACATGGCTCCAGCTGCGGCCTCCAACAGAGAATGTCAATGTAATTAGGCAGCCAGAAGCCAATGATGTCAAGCAACTTTTTACAACCTTCTTGTTGGATGAAAGGCCCATTAGATTTCAGCTGGATTGTGGAGCACACTGCAATGTAATTCCAAGTGCTCTGCTGAACAAACATGGTTCCATTGAGCCAACTGACAAGGTACTGGTAATGTACAACAAAAGTATTCTGAAACCTATGGGGACATGCAAAATTAAAATATGGAACCCATATAACAGAAAGAGTCATAGAGTTGAATTTACCATGAGGTGGGGTGGTAACCATGTACCATTATTGGGAGCAAGAGCAGTTCAAACAATGGACTTGATAGATCCCAGAATAAAAGTAGAGCACAACTTGGATTTTTAGAAAATAAAAACTGAGTATTGTGATTTATTTGAAGGTGATGGGTGCTGTGAAGGTAAATATAGGCTAGAAATTGATAACATAGTGCAGCCTACCAGATTACCTACAAGAAGAGTGCATGTAGCTTTAATGCAACCACTGAAAGAAGACCTGTTTGACTTACAGAGGTAAGGAATAATAGCATCAGTCCATAGGAGCACAGATTGGATCAGCAGTTTGGTCATAGTGCAGAAACCATCAGGAAGTAAAGAATATGCATTGATCCTAAGCCACTCAACAAGGTGTTGAAAAGAAATCATTACCCAATGCTGACAATAGATGATGATCTACCGGATCTATCGAAGGTTCACATATTTTCTGTCTGTGATGTTAAAAATGGATTCTAGCATGTGGTACTGGATAAAGCATTAAGTTTATTTCTTCTCTATTTGGACACTATAAATGGCTGAGAATGCCCACTGGAATGAAACCTGCTCCAGAGGTGTTACAGCAGAAATTGATGCAGGTGTTGGAAGGACTTCCAGGAGTAAAAACAATAGCAGATTATACATTAATAGTGGGAGAAGGTAAAGATATGTAATCTGCAGTAACGGATCATGATCAGAAGATAGTACAGTTTGTTTGAACAGATGTAGAGCAAAACAAATAAAGCTGAACATAGACAAATTCAAACTAAAAATGAGAGAAGTTCCCTATGTTGGACATCTTCTGACTTTAAATGGCGTGAAAGTGGATCCGGACAAGGTGAGAGCAATATAAGATTTCCCTCCCCTACTGATGCTTGTGGAGTACAATAATTTCTGAGTGTGATCACAAAAAATATAATTTGATCCAGCTCGATCACTGGATCCTGAGAGGTCAGGGAAAACAAATGCTTACCCAGATAGGAAGTGAGTCTAAGCATGTTGTCCTGCTTCACAAGGCCCTATCACCAATTTTTAGAGGTTCCACACAGAAACCCTGAATACCCAGACAATGAGAAATGTAGTTCGAGAGAGGTGTGAAGTGGTTCAAAGAGATGAACGAGTCACAGCGGAGTCGGGATTTCATAAAGATTAATGGAATAACCGTTAGTGATGAGCGATTATGTTGACTATCGTCATCGTTTCGATAGTCGATATCCGCAGCTATCTAGACAATTTTCGATAGTCGATAACCGATTATCGCCGATGACCATTAAAGTCTGTGGGAGAGGAACAACACCTTCATTCTTACACACAAATAGGGCTGGCGAAGCTGGAATTAACATCCACAACAGTCAAATGTATACGTGCTAAATCTCAGGCAACACACTTAGGTTATAAAACCACAGAAAAAAAATCACACACCATTGACTATCCATTTCTTGTACCACAGTACCACAAATTAAAAAGTGCCAGAAGGCAGTATGATTTGAACCATCATTTTACTTGAACTGGACATTGAATATCCCTGTCCTGGAACGCAGCATGAGCCCCAAACCTGCTGAGCACTATTCTCTGTAGTATAGAGCTATGTGTACAGTTTGGCGGTGTCAGGCTCCTGTGCTGAGCACTATTCTCTGTAGTATAGAGCTATGTGTACAGTTTGGCGGTGTCAGGCTCCTGTGCTGAGCACTATTCTCTGTAGTATAGAGCTATGTGTACAGTTTGGCGGTGTCATGTTCCTGTGCTGAGCACTATTCTCTGTAGTATAGAGCTATGTGTACAGTTTGGCGGTGTCAGGCTCCTGTGCTGAGCACTATTCTCTGTAGTATAGAGCTATGTGTACTTTTTGGCGTTGTAAGGCTCCTGTGCTGAGCACTATTCTCTGCAGTATAGAGCTATGTGTACAGTTTGGCGGTGTCAGGCTCCTGTGCTGAGCACTATTCTCTGTAGTATAGAGCTATGTGTACGGTTTGGCGGTGTCAGGTTCCTGTGCTGAGCACTATTCTCTGTAGTATAGAGCTATGTGTACGGTTTGGCGGTGTCAGGTTCCTGTGCTGAGCACTATTCTCTGTAGTATAGAGCTATGTGTACAGTTTGGCGGTGTCAGGCTTCTGTGCTGAGCACTATTCTCTGTAGTATAGAGCTATGTGTACAGTTTGGCGGTGTCAGGCTTCTGTGCTGAGCACTATTCTCTGTAGTATAGAGCTATGTGTACAGTTTGGCGGTGTCAGGTGGTTGTGCTGAGCACTATTCTCTGTAGTATAGAGCTATGTGTACGGTTTGGCGGTGTCAGGTTCCTGTGCTGAGCACTATTCTCTGTAGTATAGAGCTATGTGTACAGTTTGGCGGTGTCAGGTTCCTGTGCTGAGCACTATTCTCTGTAGTATAGAGTAGTGTTGAGCGATTTTTATCGACAAAGTTGAAATCGGCAAGGTTTTTATGGTGATCGAAATTTCCAGATCATGCGATAATTAAGGTTAAAATCTGTGCATCATTTATTAAGATCGCGCCTTTTTCGGCGCTTCCTGTAATTTTGGCGGCCAGCAAATCAGATTACAGAATAGAGCAGGGTGAGATGTGTGTGCGACGTCATGACTGGGATGTGTATGGTTGC
Organism: Phyllomedusa bahiana; assembly: GCA_025379985.1. Taxonomy (NCBI): domain Eukaryota; kingdom Metazoa; phylum Chordata; class Amphibia; order Anura; family Hylidae; genus Phyllomedusa; species Phyllomedusa bahiana. Next base: position 58,641 of record JAODAL010025251.1, read on the forward strand.
GATTGGCTGGAAAAATCACATGACCTCGTTTTACATAGAACAGCGTTTCCTGTTTCAGCCTCAGTGTCTCTCAGCGTCTCATAGGGATAGGACCTGCGTTCTGCCTGTGGCCAAACAGCTCAGCGAAATTAGTCTATTTCTGCACAGAGAAAACCTCTACTATTAGCTGTGATCCTTCCAATTTAGTTACATTAGGGATTTGAACATTTTATGTAGTTAGCTAGAGAATTTTAAAGCAGAATCTACCACTGTAAATTCACGGCGGTGGGAGCGGGAGGGGGGGGGGGGGGCCCCCGCGGGCGAACACAGACAAGCTCAATCTTTTAAAAAACACTTG